>JAGKTI010002927.1:1570-17775 GCA_018397915.1 Birgus latro
ACACACACACACACACACACACACACACACACACACACACACACACACAACGCTTGCTGGCACAGTGGTAGCGTTCTCGCTTGCCATCTGGTAGATGGGAGTTCGCGCCTTGCTCAGGTTGCGAAAAGTTTCACTGACGAAGTGGGTGGTTACTGTCCCCCTTGAGCAAGGGGATGGGTGTGTGCGTGTGTGAAGGTCACAGCCTTGCCCATAGATCGGACTATATGAGCTCTCAGCTCCCTTCCGGGAGGGTAAAAGCTGACGATCACTACCATCAAGTGATCCTGACCGACCTGGTGAGTTACACACACACACACACACATAGGCTGTGATCATACCTTTCCTTCTCTCTGCAACTCCGTCTCTACGTTCAAGAAACATTCCAACACTGCTAGAGGATGTGAGTAACCAGCTTATTTGTCTAGTTTTTATACTGTGTATATATGAGGTATACATACGTTTGTTTATATTCTCATAGGGTAAATTAGATCCATTTCATTGATATGAGGTATACATACGTTTGTTTATATTCTCATAGGGTAAATTAGATCCATTTCATTGTTTTCCTCTCAGGCATTTTACTCGGAAAGTATAGGTCGCATTAAAAATCCGAAAAAAGAGCGAGCAAGCTGGTTAATTTTTATTCATTCTTTTGTAAAGAAATAACGTTTGTGTGCAAATTATTTGGGAAAAGTTTGGAAACACAGACATACTCTACCTGCAGGCGCAAGCTTTCCTGCTGTTACCCGCCTTACCCATCCTAACTTTTTATAAATCATTTTCTCAGTAACAATAGGAGTTATAAAAATTTCTATTATATCACGGGCCTCCTTATCCTTTGGGCTACAAATATGTAAATAATTTACATATATGTTTGTTACAGTCTCAGTAATAACATATGAAAAGATAAATCATACATTTTTAGGTAATTTTTTTTAAATTTTATTTACTTGAAAACCATTGGGAGCATCAAAATTTCCCAGTGCTCATAAGAAAGCTCGTGAAACTCTGCGCATAGACACGTACTTTGCAACTGCATGTCTTGGGAGAAATTTTGTGCAGTGATAGTGAGAAGTTATTAGAAGCAAGTTTTCTCCTAAGTAGGTATTATTTTCACTTCATTTCTCTACATTTATTCATCTGTTTTATGTTTTTTTATTATTATTATTTTTTTTTTTTGCTTATAGTATAAACATCAGTGAAGATGATGGGCTACTATTTATAACAATACTGTATAGACATTTTCTGGGGCAAATTTGGCTGTAGATTTTTTTTCTTTCCGCGTGAACAGAGGCAGCCTAAACAAGGTTTTGGTTTTGTGCCTGGCACAGAAACTTATTGGAAACTTATGGTGCATGAAAGCGTTAAAAGATAGCCTTCAGCTGAAAAGCTCATGGAAGGTAAGTGGTAAAAGAAAATAAATAAATAAATTTTTAAAAAAGTAAAAATAAACAGTGACATGGATGAAAAGAACAAATAATATTAAACTACAGTACTCTTTCAGTTATCCATCATCGCAGTATCTGGTGCTTTTTGCTTGGATCAATTAAAATAACATCCGGTGAAATTAGGCAGTATCCGGCTCAGAAATGGGAAGCAATCGGCGGTACTATGCACTTTCCGGCAGTGAGTTGTATCATCTGGCTCAAACACAGGATCCAGTCAGCGCACAAGCAGATCCCACAATGCGCCAGCCACCCACCTGACACGCCACGCCTACCGTCACTCTCTCATTCTCTCCTGAGGATGCCATACAGCAAAAACACATCTGTGTGCTTTGCCTTTGCGACCCACACAGTGGTTTATTGTGACTTAGTCTGTGGCCTCCCATGCCTCGCTCATTGCTGTAGTGCTGTGACTAACCTCGTGGCCACTCAGTGCTCTGTGCCCTAGTACTCTGACTGCTGTATAGTAAAGACGTATCTCTGCGCATCTACCCTCTTTCGATGCCAGCACTAGATGAGTACAGTATGATTATGATTCCATTAGGTACTGCATTACTGTACCATATGTACTGTATTAACCTGTAAAATCCGCAAATCTCCCAGCTCCCCTATCCCCAGATCCACAAAAGAGTCTGATTTTTTAACTTTAACCAAGGTAAAAAATTTTCTTGCAGGTTTCAAGAGCTTGAATTTACACACCTGCAAATGTATGTTTCACTCTCATGTGACTTGCGGTTACTGTAATATTGACTGTCAAAGAATGTCAAAAATAAAAATTGTTACCGCGCATGTATAGAGAGAGAGAGAAAAAATTGCACCAAAGTAAATTTTGGTCTTCTATATTTGAAGAGCTTGATTTTACACACCAGAAAATTTATATTTCACTCAAATGTCTAATGATTACTGCACAATTAACTGTAAAAAAAAAGAAAAAAAGTCACTCCTCACTATGAGTGGGAGTGAGATGTTCTTGAGAAATAATGGGGAATAGGAAGGTGGAGGGTGTGTGGGGGGGGCATCAGGAAGGGGGGGAAAGGGAGGGAATATGTCTGTCACACACACACACAATAAAATATGGTCTACAGTAGAGGGGGTATGAGGGGTAGTTTGGGTGGGAGGGGACACAGAAAGCAGGATCCAACGGGGCAGAGGGAGGTGGAGAGATGGCCTGGGGAGGGGGGATCCCTACGCTCGGGGATGGGACTGGATCGTGCCATCCTCCACATGGTCTCTTAGTTCCCATTGGCCAGGTCCCGTATACATCATAAAAGAAGTGCTACGTATCACCAGTTTTTGGTAGCCTCTGTACCATCGACAGCCATAGAACTTTATGCGACATTTTCCATAACTTTCATTCAACAGCCATAGGTCTTAAGGGGTTAATACTTTACTGTATTTTATGCCTGATTTTAATCTTTTTCTCATGGGTAATATTGTTGGAAAGTTTTTAGGATAGAGGGTCGAGACAGATAGCATAGGGTAGTGATGCATTATCCGGCTTGATGCGGTAGAGATAGCCAGTTGGGGGTACCTACGCAATATCCGGCATTCTGGAATATCCAGCAAGGGGTTTAGCTGAATTGCTGGATAGTTGAGAGTTTTCTGTATTGTACTTTTCCAGTCCATATATATATGATTATATTCATTAAGCAAGCAAAGTCCTTTAAAAAGTTTATCTTGATTTTTTTCTCTTTTTAATAAATAAAGTCTCTGATTACAGTCTGTGCTACATTTGCAGTACAGTATAAAGAAAAGTTAACTGTTCTTACTTAGGTGTACATTTCATGTTCCCATGACATCCTTTAAATTGTGCAGGTGGTGGACCACAAGACAAACCAACTGCAGGGCAAGATTGAGCTGGACTTGAACGTACTACTGAAGGAACGCAACCTGGAGATACTGAATGAAGACTATGCCCTGAGTGGAGCATCAGGTGGCTTGGCAAGCCTCAAGCTCAACCTCACTCTTAGGGTGCGTCTACTAGTTTTACTTAGTTGTGATATACAGGAACTGAGCTACACCCTTGGGGTTCCGTCTCTGTGTCTTAACCAGTCAAACGTTGCATTAAACTCATTTAAGTTTTTGGTATATATATATATATGTAATAGAAGGTAGGATAGTGCTCCATTGATTGAACCCCGACCACCCAATGTCCAGCTGGGATGGAGAGGAAATGGAAAATGTGAGTGCAATTAAGTACTTGGGTAGTGTGATGAGTAAGGATGGAAGTTTGGAGGGTGAAGTGGTTGAAAGGATACAACAGGGAAGAAGGGTTGCTGGTTCCTTGAAAGCAGTGATAAGAAACAGGGAAGTGAGCATGGAAGTGATAAAGCTACTATATGACAGTATTTTGATACCAACTCTAATGTATGGAAGTGAAGCTTGGACCTTGTTGGAGGGACAGAAGTCAAAAGTGAGAGCAGTGGAAATGAGTTATTTGAGAGGAGCATGTGGAGTCATATGGAGAGACAGACTGACAATTGAGGAAGTGAAGGAGCATTGTGGTGTGGATGTAGATGTGATAGGAAGCGTTAGAAGAAACACATTAAGGTGGTTTGGCCATTTGGAGAGGATGGAGAGTGAGAGACTGGCGAGGAGAGTGTATATGAGTGACGTAGAAGGGGGGAGAGGGAGGGGGAGGCCTAGGATGAGATGGAGGTATGGAGTGGAGAGGTATATGAGAGAGGGGGGTGTGAGCTGGGAGTAGGGCAATGAAATGGCGGGGGACAGGACGACATGGAGGTGAGTTTTTTGTGGCCACCCCTTACGGGATTAAGGCGTGTGGCAATAGATAGATAGAAGTTTTTGAACTGGATGGTCTCTTTGTCCAGGCTATTCCACAGGTCAGTGCATCTGTATAGAAAACTGTATTTCTTGGTATCCTTCAAGGAACTTGTCTTTTTCAATTTCTTGCCATGTCGTCTTGTTGCTCCCCTATCCCATATAAACAGATCTCTGTCAGTTTTGTCTACTCCCATCATGGCCCTGAACACTGCAATTACATCACCCCTCTCTCTTCTTTCTGCTAAGGAAGGCAGACCCAGCTTTTCTAGTCTTCCCGTACACGATAAATCTTCCAGGCTGAGGACCACCTTGATTGCTACCTTTCTTATTCTCTCGATCTTGTTGATATCTTACTTTTTATATGGGAACCACACCACTGCCACAGATTCTAACCTGTGGTGGATCAGAGCCACTATCACTTTTTTCATTATCCCCTCATCCATGTATTGAAATGCCACTCTTATGTTTGTCAAGAGCATATATATCTCTCTGACAGTCTTGTTAAAGTGTTCATCAGGTGACAAATTATCCTGGACCAACACTCCCAGGTCCTTCGCTTCTTTTTCTTTTGTGGTTGGTTCTTTTCCCATCAGGTAATTCAACGATGGCCTTTTATACCTTTACGCATTTCCAGTGTACAGTATTGCATTTGTTTCATTCATTCATCATCTAATCCTGTGTTGCCCCATGAGGAGCATAGGATCCTGGGGCTAGGCAAGTTGGTGGTGACATTTATGATGACAGTGACCAGCCTCACTCATCCCTGAGTGGCATTACGTGAGCAGAAAACCCCAACCATCTCTTGGATATAAACCTGCCCAGGCTCAATCTGGCTGGAGTTTATTGCCCACAAAATTACCAGGCACCATAATTTGGTTACAGTATATGGTTACCACCCAGCATAGTATATGGTTTCCGGGTGTACAGGAAACCAATTGGCTTGTCACTTAGTGTACTTGTAGAGTCACCCATTGACAGAAGGAAGAGGAAAGAATAAAGGAAAGACAAGAGGAGGGATTCATTTCCCATACTCGGGTCCAGTCGTAAATCCTGTCCTGTATGTTCTTACTTAATTGTATCTTTACAGGAATGAGTCAAGCTCATACTGTCCAGTTTGAGAGTAGGTTGATTACATACAAGTCTGGGGGAAAAAGCAGCCAGATAGACTATTTCTTGGCCAAGGGGGCTGATAAGAGGTTAGTGAGGGATGTTAAAGTCACAGGGAGTGAAGAGTGTGTGCAGCAACACAAGTTACATGTGACATGGTGCTTAAGGAGCAGAGGATGGAAAAGAGGACCTATTCACCTAGGAGGAAAATATGGAAGCTGAAAACCAAGCAGTAAGGGATGCCTTCTATAGCGAGATGAGGAGAGTGGTGGCTGAACAGGGAGACATGGACGGAAGTGTTAATAAACTGTACAGAGCCCTCAAGAACAACCTCTTGAGAGTTCCTGATCCAGTATGTAGATGGACATGAGTCCCACCAAGACATAAAGTAACTTAGTGGTAGGATGAGGGTGTAGAAGCTACAGTTAAGGAGAAAAGAAGGCTTTTTGGGGAATGGAAGAAGAGTGGTAACAAAGAGGAACACTTGGCTGCCAAGCATAGGGCTAGAAAGAGGGTTTACAGGGTGAAGTCTGAGTCACAGAGACTTTTACTTGATAACCTAATTTGTGTGGAAAGGAAGAATATGCTATTTAAAATGGCATATCAGATAAAGTGGGAGAATGTGGATATCAAAGGTGAGCAGTGTGTGAAGAATGATGAAGGAAATGTATGAACAGTGGAGATGTTAAAGACACATGACATGGAGAGAGCATTACAGATGGTTGTTGACTGAAGAGTTTGACTGGGACAAGGAAGGTTTGGAGCCAGCAGATCCAGTGATTGGCCCTTGGCCTTTGATTGATGCTGCTACTGTGAGTGGGGCAATAGGCAGGATGCAGGTGGGGAGGGTAGCGGGTGTGTCTGGATTGACTGCTGAAATGTTGAAAGCCTCAGGAGATATAGGAATGAAGTTAGTCACTGACCTGATAAACTCAATTATATATGAGTGTGTTGTCCCAGATGATTGGCTGAAGAGTGTAATTGTAAATATGTACAAGGGGAAGGGTGATGCCCTGGAAAGAGGAAATTATAGAGACATATAGCTTTAAGACCAGATAATGAAGGTAATGGAGAGAGTTCTAGAACATATGATTAGAGTGAATATTGGTGAGTGAAGTTTGGGTTTATGCCAGGCAGGGGAACCAACGATGTCATATTTATTGTTCAACAATTTCAGGAAAAATATATAGGAAAGAAATGGGAACTGTACTTTGTTTTTGTTGATCTGGAGAAGGCCTTTGACAGAGTCCCTAGTGAGGTGGTGAAGTGGACAATGAGAAAGCATAGGAGCGAGGAGTGGCTGGTTAGGGTGGTTATGGCCATGTTCGTGGGTGTGAGTCTATGGAGATTTGACCAATGAGTTTTCCATGAATGTTGGTGTGCACCAGAGGGCAGTTTTGAGACCCTTGGTGTTTATCATGGTACTGGAAGCCCTGCCACATTACTTCAGAAATGGACTCCCGTGGGAGATGTTGTATGCTGATGATTTGATGTTGATTGAAGAGAATGAAAGGGGGGGCCGAGGAGAGATTTAGGAAGTGGAGTGATGGTATGGGGTACAAGGGCTTAGGAGTATCCATCCATCCATCATCCAATCCCATGTCGTCCCACAGAGGAACATAGGAGCCCAGGGCTAGGCAAAAATATAGATAAAACAAAAGTGATGAGATCTAGGGCTGGTGGCGGTACTGTCAAAGAAGAGGGAGAGTGGCCATGTGCGATTTGCCACAAGGCATGGGAAGTAATTCTGTCTTGTTCAGTGTCTGTGATAAATGGGTGCATAAGAGATGTAGCGGTATTACAGGTAGACTGCAAGGTAATGCTGATATTGTGTATGTGGTGTGTTGGTGAGAGCAGGTGGAGATTGTCAGGCGTGAAAGGATTAAACTTGCTGGCGAGTCTCTTGAGTGTGTGGAAGAGTATTGTAATTCGGGAGACATGTTATGTGCTGGAGGTGGGGCCAGAGCTAGCTCTGTGGCTAGAGTGAGGAGTGGTTGGAAGAAGTTCAGGGATCTGTTGCCTCTCCTGACATTGAGAGGGCTCTCCCTCTGTGCCAAGGGATCTTTGTATGCAGCATGTTTTAGGAGTGTGATGCTGTATGGTAGTGAGACTTGGGCAGCAAAGGAAGAGGATATTCACAAGCTCAAACATACAGAAATGACAGTGATTAGGTGGATATGCAGTGCGTCCCTGAGTGAGGCCTGGGGGAGCTAGGTTTACGATGGAAGAGTTGAGGGGTAGGATGGAACTGGAGTGTATCGATGTTGTGATGATGAGAGGTAGATTGAGATGGTTTGGGCATGTGGAGAGGATGAGAGATGATAATTGGATGCAGAAAGTGAGCAGTGTTAATGTTAGGGTTAGAGTTGTGAGAAGTAGACTGAGAAAGACCTTGGATGAGGTCATTGAGTGTGACCTCAGGGATAAACTGATTAGGAAAGCTGCCAGAGATTGAGCAGCATAGAGAGCTGCCATTAGGTGGCCAAGACCAACACATGCAAGCATGTTGGAGCCTTCAACAACGAACGAACATTATCTTTGAATTTATGAATAGTTTTGGCACACACTATTTCTTTTGGCAGTGCATTCCACTGATCAGTTGCTGTATTTGGGAAGCTGAATTTTTAAAAGTCATTGTCACCCCTCTTTTTGTCCAGTTTTTTGCAGTGTCCTCTTGATGTTGCTTCCCCATAGGTTATACTCTCATTCATGTCTCTTTCTCTTTTCCTGTGATGCATTTACATAGCATAATCATGTCTCTTCTTTTACTTCTCTGTTGTAATGTTGGTAGATTTAATTTTTCTAGTCTTCCTTTGTAGCTTAGATCGCATAAGCTAGGTGCCCATCTTGTAGTGGCTCTTTTTACCTTTTCAATCTTATCTATATGTTTTTTGAGATGTGGATCAGGGACTTACGATGCATACGCCAGAGTTGGTCTGATGAATGATGTGATTATCTTTCTCAGCATGTGTTCATATATATGTGTGAATGCTATCCTCATATTAGCATGCAGTGTGTATATGTTCCGTACTTTCTCACTGATGTGGTTAGCTGGTGATACTCTGTTACTGATAATCACTCCTAAGTGCTTCTCCTTTTCTGATATGTGTAGGATTGACCCTCTTAGCTCATAATCCCCCTCTGGTCTTTTTTCACTTTTACAAAACTTGAATATATGGCATTTGTCCACACTGAATTCCATTTGGCAGCTGCTGCTTTATTCATGAAGCATTTTTAATTCTTCTAGTAGCTCTCTGCAAGAGTCTGTGTTTGTAATTTTCCTTTGTATTTTTGCATCATCAAACATACATTTAGATAGCTTCTATTTCCAATGTTGCTGTTTATGTCGTTTCTGTGTACTAAAAACATAATTGATGCCAGCACTGAGCCCTGTGGGACTCCCCTAGTCACTTCTCTCCATGATGAGTAATTTCCCCGTAGTATTGTTCTCATTTCCCTTTTTCTGAGAAAATCTTGCCTCCAACAGTACAGAGTACCTTGGATTCCTCCTTGATGGTACAGTTTCTATTGAAGTCTTTGGTGTGGTACTCTGTCAAGTGCCTTCTTGAAATCCAAATAGATGCTCTCTGTCCATCTTTCACTTTTCTTTAGTGTTTCTGCAACTCTGTTATAGTAACTTAATAGATTAGTAACACATGATTTTCTCCGTCTAAAACCAAACTGTCTTTCTGTTATCGTATTGAGTTTTTCCAGATGATTTACCAAAATTTTCCTTGTCAGCTTTCCTAATATCTTACTTACTATGCTGGTCAGTGATACTGATCAGTAGTTAAGTGGATTTTGTCTGTTGCCTGTCTTGAAGAGGGGAACAATGTTTGCTTTCTTCCAAATATCAGGTACAGTAGTTTACCTTGTCTTAAGGATTCTCTAAACATTAAATGTATTGGTCTGCAAAATTCTTCTGCACATTCATGTAATACCCTAACCGAAATCTTGTCAGGACCATTTGCTTTTCCTTTGTCTAGTTTACTCATCTCTTCCTGGACTTCTTGTTTTAATATTATTATATTTGTCAGTATGTGTGGGCTTGCTTGTTCCTTTTCATCTCTCTCAGATCTGCTTTCTTCCATAAAAACTGATTGGAATTTTTTGTTTTGCCCTTCACAGATAACTTCTTCATTGATTTAGATTTTCCCCTCATCCATGATAGACTGTATTTTATCATTTATTGTACTTTAGTTTTGGTTCATATGTAACTGTAAAACAGCTTTGGTTGATTGGTACTTTTATGTATAATATCTTCCTCAAACTGCCATTGAGCTTCTCTTCTTATCCTTGTATAATCACTTCTTGCTTGCTTGTAGTTGTTATACAGTATCTTCCCTTGCTATTGTGTTGTCTGTATCTAATCCACAGCAAATCTCTTTTCTCTTTTGCTTTTTTACATTTGGTATTAAACCATTTCTTTATCCCTATTTCTGTTTCTTTGTGCTGTGGGTTTCATAAAATTCACAGTTTTTTTATAAATAACATTTATAAAATGTGAGTGCACATAAGTACTTGGGTAGTGTGATGAGTAAGGATGGAAGTTTAGAGGGTGAAGTGCTTGAAGGGGTACAGCAAGGAAGAAGAGTTGCTGGTTCTTTGAACAGGAAAGTGTGCATGGAAAGTTGCTTCATGACAGTATTGTAATACCAACCCTAACTTATGGAAGTGAAGCTTGTTGGAAGGACACAAGTCAAGAGTGAGAGCAGTGGAACTGAGGTACTGTATTTGAGAGGAGCATGTGGAGTTGCTTGGAGAGAGAGACTGACAAATGAGGAAGTGAAGGAGCATTGTGGTGTGGAGGTGGACGTAATAGAAATCGTAAGGAGAAATACACAGAGGTGGTTTGGCCATGGAGAGCGAGAGACTAATGAGGATAGTGTATGCAAGTGAGGTGGAGGGGAGGAGGGGGAGGAGGAGGCCAAGGATGAAATGGAGGGATGGAGTGGAGAGGCATATGAGAGAGGGGGGTGTGAGCTGGGAGCAAGGCAGTGAAATGGTATTGGACAGGGCAACATGGAGGCAATTTGTTTGTGTCCATCCCTTACGGGATTGAGGCATCTGGTAATAGATAGATAGATAGATTTATATCTTGTCCTTTAAGCTTCTTTTCCCAGTCTGTTTTCATAAAGTACTTCCTTAGGTCATGATAGTCACCCATTTTGTAGTGTAGCCTCTTTTTGTAATTTTCATTATTGTTAACTACTGTATATCATATGCTATCCTGAAATTACAGTCTGATACTGTATGGTCACTTTTGCTGAAAGGAGGATGATAATTTATGTTGTCGATTTCATTTTCTTGCCTAGTAAATATGAGATCTAATAATGATGGTTCTTCTGGTACTCTTTTTCTAGTGTTTTCCTTTACATGTTGTGTTAGGGAAAAACTCCTGAATAAGATCCAGGAGATTTTGATCCCAACAACTTTCATAGCTTCTTACATCTAGAGTATTCCAGTTTATATTTGTGCTGAAATCTCCAGTTAGTAGAATTCTTTCAGATTTTTCTTCCGTTCTGTGTAGTAGGTTCTTAAACTCTGTATTGTACTTTCTGCCATGTCTTAATATTCACCTCTATTCCATGTATTTATCGTGGGTGGGATATATAAATTTCACACAGTTAGTTTCCCTTCAGATGTGTTAATCTCTACTTCAATTAATTCTACTTGTGAAGGTATATCTGTCTCTTTGACTTGGATTTTTTTCTTTGTTAATATCATAGCTCCTCCTCCTTTTTTTCACATTTCTTTCTCTTCTCCATACATTGTATTCATCAAAATATAAGGAGTCATTGGATATCCTTGGGGTTAATTTGTTTCTTTTAGGCAAATTTATGAGGTTCCTTTTCTTTGGTTCAGTGTTTTATCTCTAATAATTTGGATACTATTCCATCTGCATTTTAGTACATCATTTTAGACATGTTTACATATTTGATTTTGGTTGAGTCTATTTCCCTCCATTTTTTTTTTTTTTTATAGTCTCTGCTGTTTATATGCCATTTTCTTACTTGTAATCCTACTACTTTGTAAATAATTTTACTTCTTTCTTCATCTGATCTTTTATCAGTCTTTAGTTTTGCTTCTTCCCTCTTTTCCATTAGTAATCCCCATTCCTCGTAAGTTAGGAATTTTCGTATCCATACATCTTTGAATTCCTCCAGTTCTTTGAGTTTGCTAGTATTTTTTAATACTTCTTCTACAATGTTCACACTTTGGAAGGTTACTTTCAGGGGCCTTGACTTTTTTCTCTCACATATCCTTAGCCTTTTAAATTCCTCAATATCTTTGTCAAAGATTGCCTGTGATACTTTATTCAATATGTTATTTATATTTACCATCTCCTTTTGGTCTCTAGAGATTCTGTTCCTTATTTCTTCTTCATCTTTGCCAGTGATTACTATAGATTTGTTGATCTCTGTTCATTCCATTATCAGCTTTGGGTTTTTCTTATGATTTCATTCACTTCCCATCTTATGCTTTGTGTGTGTGTGTGTGTGTGTGTGTGTGTGTGTGTGTGTGTATTTACCTAGTTGTAATTTACGGGAAAGGAGATGTGCTCATACTGTCCCGTCTCCATAACTACTAACTTCCAGCTTGGTTTTGAAATCGTGAATATCCTAATTGGCATTTATCACATCTTTATCCAGGTTATTTCATGCTTCAATAGTTCTGTAAGGGAAGCTATATTTCTTGATGTCTGTCTTGCATGTGGTCCTTTTCAACTTTTTTCCGTGACCCCTTATTTCTCTTTCATTCCACAAAAAACAGGCCCTCCCTATCAGGCTTCTCCTTTCCTTTGGATAATCTGTACATATTAAGCAGAGCTTCCCTTATCCTTTTCCTTGGGTTGGGAGATTTAGCTTCAACAGTCTTTCCTCATATGGTAATTATCTCAAGCCAGATGCCATCATTGTTGCTGCTCCTTGTATTCTTGTATCCTTCTTTTTATGTGGTGTCCATACCACTGCTGCATATTCCATCCTCGGGCAAACCATTGATACAGTCACCTTTTTCATAATATCTTTGTCCAGATAAGTAATTGCAACTCTTTTGTTTCTCAAAAGCTCATGTGTATCTCTGGTGATCTTAATTATGTGATTTTCTGGCAAAAGGTTGTCTGAAACAGTGCCCCTAATTCTTCTTTCTCTTCTTTAGTTTTACTAATCCATTAGTTCCCCATTCTGTATTTTCCTGTTTGTCTCTTTGTAATCTTTCCAGATTCCGTTAACTGTACTTAACATTTCTTCGCGTTAACCCCTACACTGTGGGGTTGTCGGAGGCGCGCCTGGCCCTTCCCGCGGGGATATTTGCGCTCCGACTGACTTTTTAAAAATATTTGCCAAAAATCAGTTATTAGTCCTAGTATATTATAATTACATATGCTTATGGCACATACCTTTAGCTTTCTCCTGGGATGGTTTTTTAGCACTTGTCGACTACTGTAGGACTTGCGGAGACTTCTGAAGTTGGGTAACTAAGTCTCCACTTTACACTTCCTGACATCCCCTAATCTGAATACCACTGCCAGATATTATCACTAGAAACACTATTCAATGATTTCCAAGTAGTTTGGAATCCATACTAAAAAAAAAAAAAAACACTGTGAAAGCAATGTAAAATACGAGCACGTACATGCCTCCCACTCGCGTTAATTCGCCTCTGGTATTCTGTCATTTCTTACTCATATACACACTCACACTTTATTATTTCTAGTACTTTATTACACTTATATATATCTACAGTCCTTTACTGCTTTTCACACGATGTTTAGTAGGGGTAGAGGTCACAGGGCCTTTTATAATAGGCGCAAAAGCGGCAGAAATGAAGGGACGTCATTTCACCGTGAAGGACGAGAGCGAACTGACTCTATCTCGGTAGCCAAGAGTTGAAAATGCCAGCTGCTAATGTATATGCTAAGAAATAAGTCGTAGGATATCTAGACAATGCATAATAAATCAAGTAGTTCCAGGTGAATATAAATATCACTCAGGCTTCTCCCTTCCTTTCTTATATACATTTATATTACAAGAGTAGCTCATACGGCATATTTCACGGGAAAAAAAGCAGGGGAAATTAGCGAACGAATGCAGGTTGGATGTTGCCAAGTGATAATTAGCCAATTCCAGGTGTATGGCACTATCAATTATCTTATTTTTTATATATACTGTATATATATATATATATTATTTGGTATAAGAATAGGGCATAGGGCTCATTTCAATGGATGAAAACGGTGGAAAAATCCGGGGAAGATTTACTTAGCGCAGAGTGGCTGAGCAGACGACACGAGAGGGTAATGGAGGGGAGGAAGGGAGGGGAGTCTAGAATGGGGGAAAATGGCTAAATTGTCAACAATGGATGGGAGTACTGATGCCATTAGCAGCTCTGACTATTGTTGGACATTGGCAGTGCTGATAGATGATACAAGTCACCACCTGAAAGCCCGGGCAAATTAAAAATAACACAGAGTCACTCAAGTGACACCCTGCGGTATGATCCATTGCACCCAACCGTCACGAAAGTGACGACCCGAGGTTAAGGGGTTAAACTGCATTTCCCACCTCTGACTCCAGTCAGATATCGTATCAAGGTCCCTTTGTAACTGTTTACAGTCTTTGTCTTTGTTTCACTTTCCTTAATAGCTTTGCACCATCTGCAAATAGACCTATATAACTGTCTATTCCTTCCACCATGTCATTCACATAAACCAGGAACATAGCTGGTGCCAAAACTGACACTTGAGGTACACCACTAATTTCTTCACACCACTTCAACTGCTGGTCCTTTACGACTGTTCTCATCTCCCTATCCTCCAAAAAGTCTTTCATCCACTGAAGTAAAGCTCCTTTTAGACCACCTTTTTGTTTAAGTTTCCACAACAGTCTCTTATGTGGTACTGTACCTTGTCAAATGCTTTCTTCAGGTGTGTGTGTGTGTGTGTGTATTTTTACCTATTTGTATTTACCTATTTGTAGTATACAGGAGTTGAGCTAAGCTCATGTTGTCCTGTCTCCATATCTACATTCATCTAACCTAGTTTTAAATACATGAATGTTTTTCGCCAGCACCACCTGTTCGTCTGAGTCATTCCAAATACTTATGATTCTCTTCGGGAAACTGAACCTTTTGAGATCATTAAGACATTTACTTTTCCTCAACTTGAAGCCATGACCTCTTGTTCTTTCATTCATCCAACACAAAATGATCTGCTTTATCCACCCTTTCCAATTCTCTTACATTTCTAAATATCATGATCAAGTCACCTCTTTCCCTTCTCTCGCGCAGTGTTGGTAACTTCAGTTTTTCCAATCTCTCCTCGTAGGTGAGTTCCCTTAAGCATGGTATCATCCTCATTGCCATCCGTTGAACCCTCTCTAGTTTATCAATATGCTTCTTCAAATGAGGTGACCATACCACACCCGCATACTCTAGTCTTGGTCTTATCATGGTCACTGTCAACTCCCTCAACATTTCTTCATCCATATAATTAAAAGCCACTCTTATGTTAGTCAGTAATCTATAAGTTCCCCCAATGATTTTGTTTATTTGCCTTTCTGGTGACAAGTCATCCTGAATAATCACTTCCAAGTCTTTCTCATCCTTTCTTTTACTAATTATCTCATTGCCCATTTTATATGTTCAGTGCGGTCTTCTTTCACTCATTCCCATTTCTAATACATGACACTTCTTGGCATTAAAATCCATTTTCCAAGTCTGGCTCCAGCAGTGGAGTTTGTCCAAGTCCTCTTGCAGTTCTTTACAACTATCAATACATTTAATATGTTTCATAATTTTAACATCATATGCAGACATACTCATGTAACTATTCAAACCCTCTGGCAAATCATTTACATATATCAGAAACATTATAGGGGCCAGGACAGAGCCCTGGGGTACTCCACTAGTCACATTTCTCCATTGTGAAACCTTGTCTCTTATAACTGTTCTCATCTGCCTTCCTATCAAATAATCTCCCATCCACTTTAATAGTTTCCCATGCACCCCTCCAAAGGTCTTCAACTTCCACAGTAGCCTCCCATAGGGTACCCTGTCAAATGCTTTCTTAAGATCCAGATAGACACAGTCTGCCCATCCCTTTCTCTCCTGTATGACATCTATTACCTTACTGTAGAAACTTAACAGGTTAGTAACACATGATCTTCCTTCCCTAAAACCAAACTGTCTTGGTATTATCACTTAATTTTCTTCTAAATACTTTATCCATCTTTTCCTAATAATTTTCTTACAGATTTTACAAACAATACTAGTAAGTGACACAGGTCTGTAATTAAGTGGATCCTCCCTATCTCCTCCCTTGAAGATTAGCACAGTACAGTACTTTCTCTTTTCCAATCTTTAGGAAACTGTCCATTTTCAAGCGAGGTCTTGATGATGACATAAACTGGCCACACTAGCTGGTTGGCACATTCCTTCAGGATCCATCTAGCCACATCATCTGGTCCCATTGCTTTTCTCGCATCCAAATCTTTCATCAGCTGTAGCACCTCATTCGTGTCAACTGTAATTTCTGCCATTCCCGTCAGCCTGGGTTCCATTTCAGGCTCCCTAAATTCATCTTCCAATACATAAACTGACTGCAGCTTGTTGTTCATTATTTCACACAAGTCTTCCTCTCTTTTGTATGTTTCATCTCCATCCCTCAGTCGTATTATACTGTCCTTAATTTTCATTTTGCCGTTTACAAATCTGTAAAATAGTTTCGGCTCTTTTTTACAGTTAGATACAATATCTTTTTCATATTTCCTTTCCTCTTCTCTCCTTACCCTTACATATTAATTTCTTACCTGCTTGTTCTCCTCCCAAGCCCTTTCACTATACCTTCTTCTCACTTTATTCCATGCT
>JAGKTI010002927.1:17855-35768 GCA_018397915.1 Birgus latro
TATATATAGTATATAGATAGATAATATATATAGATTTCTTTTTTTTCTCAGTGATGGTAATTTTATTCCTCGGATCATGCTTTACTACATCCTTAGGTTGGATGAAAATTCAGGATGATAATGATAATATGATGATAAGAATCAAATCCTTACTTACAGATCCTCAAAACGGCCCTGAAGAAAGACGATGGTGACGGTGGCCCTAAGGAGACGGGTGAGGCAGGAGTAGACCCCCAGGCAACCCTCCCAACCCCTCCCCCACCCACTACACCCATACCTCTCCCCCAGCAGACCCCTCCCAATGCCCCCCAAGCACCCCCTCCAGAGACCAAACCTGCCCCTGTCACTGCTGCAGAAAAGAGTGAGGGTACAGAAGTGAGGGACAAGGGTAAGAGCTAGGACAATCCAGGGCTCCATGGGCTGATCAGTGTTGCCAGTAGTGGTGGCTGCCTCTGACATGACCCATTATGATCAAAATGCTTGCTCAAAGCTGACCCCTTCAGTATGAGAGGTCTCTCTTTAGCTGAGTCGGGTCCAGTTTAAAGTGCCTACTTTGTTAACCCCTTTAGCATGAGAGGTCTTTCCTAGCTTGACAGAATTTTCAGGCATTAGCAAGAATAATTGCCCTGCCCAACTGAGGTTGTTTTGTTTCATTTCATTTATAAAGGCTACGGCATGCTTGCAATTATCCACTTCTAGAAGCCAAGGTGAAAGTTGGTGAAAGAACACCCCATTTCATAAAGCTATGTTACAGGAATTCCATTATGTTTAATTTTGAAATGTTAGATGCCCAGAATGTGACTTGGCAAAACAGGGTGTTGTTTTCCAGCTTTTACCCCAGTCTACACAGTGGGACCATTTGCATTGCAATCAGTCTGATGATGCTTGTACTGAAAGGGTTAGTAGAGATTGTTTCTACTTCCTTTCAGCATATGGGGCATTTCCTTAGCAAAATAAAAATATCCAGTGGTAACAGGAATACTATGGTAACGTTATCATGCTGAAAGGGTTAAACGTTTAATAACCTCCAAAAAATACGAAATTGCATGTGGAAAATAATTTGTCAGAAAAGAAAATAATTAAAGTTTGCCTGCTCTGAGTAAAGCTCTTAGAAAGTTCCAGGCTGACTCTGGATGTTAAGAAAATTGCTGTACACCTGCCTGCACAAAACAGTGCTTTCACATCTTCCCTGCATCACTTTTATATTGCACATCTTTGCACTTGCATGGTCAGTGTTTAAAATGCCTACTAAACATCAAGAGCTGTATTTTTGTAGGCTTAGTAGGCTTTCTGGTACCACTGCCTTACCATTGCTTTTAAATGTTGATATTTATTCATAGTTCAGTACAGTATATTATGTTATATAGAATTTCTGTCTATATTAATAGGTGATGTGCAGTAGAATATTAAAGTGTATTATGCAGATGTAAACTGCTGAGGAAGACATGCTAGAAAGCCTCCTAAGAATATGAGCCTTGAAATTGAGATAGTGTAAGAGTAACTACATATTGAAGAATAATTAGAATAGTATTATTTTGAACAACAGAGTTTATGGTGTTACAGCTTTCATCTCATTCATTCATTCATTCCTTTTCCAATCCTATGTCACCCCACTTTTCAAACATTCATTATAGTATGTAATACAGTAAAAGTCCAATTATTCGGTATCTGTGGGACTGGGCCAGTGCCGAGTAATCAGATTTGCTGAATAATTGACAATCCTACCCACTCAGTACCTTATATGTATTGGTGAACACTGTCATCACTACTTATATTATTACAAATGTGTTTGGAAAGAGTGCTATATACTGTATGATACTGTACAATACTGTAATCAAAACAATGCTATACCTGAATCTGAAAGATATGGAAAATAGTGAACATATATATACATGTGTAATGACACAGTAGGCCTACAAGTCACATACAGCACTTCTTCGACTGCTGAGATGATACGGAATACTGTATTACCTACCCACTCAGTACCTTATATGTATTAGTGAACACTGTCATCACTACTTATATTATTACAAATGTGTTTGGAGAGGGTACTGTATACAGTAGAACTTCATAATAGCTGAACTCATAGGTAAAAACTTCACTGATTAGCCATTTCTTCCTAAAACAAAAAAAATAGTCAGAAGAATACAGAAAATAAACTGGAGAATTATGAAATGAATTGGTAAGGTCTTTCTGCTGAAAGTTAATTGAACATTGAGCTCTCATTCATGTTTTCGTTCTTGTGGTTATATATGAAAGAGAGAACGTTGATGCAAACAGTACTGTATTCCATTAACCCCTTAATAACCCGCAGCTTTGAACAACCCTTTACAATACCAGTGTCAGTGATGTCGAGCTAGCGCGAGTTATAAAAATCTGTGGACAATTATGGGAAGGGAACGAAGGTCACTGGTATGTTTACACGGCTTGACGCTACCCTTCCAAGCAGTCAGGCTGTCGCTTAATCTCAGATGTTTTTGCCCATATGGCACATGCGCCTTAATTTTATCAATACTTCCATGAATCATAGCTATTCATAGGATGGGTTTAGGAAGCTAAAAAAACACATTGTTAGGTGTGCCAGATGGTTCTCTTCACATCTTTAAAAAAAGTACGTTGATTTTAGAGATCTTAAAAAATTGTTCCGGGGCCGGTCAAGGGTGCACACAAATTTCTGAACCTACAGCCATTGAGGGTTTAAGCCGTTAAACCATACCTACCATTGTTTCCGGTGCAATGGAAGAAACTTACTTCACATACTCAAAGATGGATTTTGTTTCCCAATTCACCAACTGTAGGTTAGGTTAGGCTTGGTTAAATTATTGGGAAGAATTAAATTAGATTAGGTTAGATGTAGTTAAACACTTAGGACAGTCCCTTCAGCCATTATGCTGACGAATCAAACCAGAGTTGTCACCTCCGAACAGCTAAAAACAAGGGGGAAACGGATTTAACGAGAAACGTTTATTTGCCAACCCAGAAATAATCGGAGGTTTGGAAAGTAACCCTCGCTAATTGGGGGGGAGGGGTTACTGTACTGTACTATAAAATTCTGTTCAATACTGTAATCAATACAGTACTGTACTTGAAGCTGAAAAATATAGAAATTAGTGGACATATACAAGTGTAATGACACAGTAAGCATATAGGTCACAGATAACACTTCCTGGACTTCCGAGATGATATGGAATATCTGCCAAACAATCAAAGACTTTTGGAAATGGGGCTGTTTCTCAAAACTGCCAAAATATCAAATCATCGAAATAATCAGCTGCCAAAAAATTGGACTTTCACTGTATTTAAGTAACTCCTTAAATTGTAGTGAATTATGGTTGGTAGTTGCTGCAGTGCTAGAATTTCAGTGAAACCAGTAATCATTCAGTATACAAACTCCCTCTGTCATCCCCATGGAATGTAAGAAATGAAACATTCTATTCAAGATATCCATAAATCTGTCATTCAATGCACAGTTAAACCTCCCTGCCAGAAACTGCTACAGAGGATGGCCATGACAGAAACATTTTCCTTACTACTCTTGACACATCTCTTTAATAATCCATCCATCCATCATCAAATCCTATGTTGCCCTATGAGGAGAGTAGGAGCCCAGGGTTAGGCAAGTAATTTTTAAATAATATTATTATTATCATCATCATCATCATTAGCAGCAGCAGCACCATTATCGTCATCATCATAATTGCTGCTGTTGTTGTTTTTTTTTATTCCAGTTGTTGGTATGTTATTGATATGATGCTAGAAAAGATGTTGATAATATTCAAAGCTAGGTAAGTCTCATCATATGTTAGAATAAAGATGTACTTGAAGTGAGATTAAAGTGCTGTCTCAGTTTCTCAGGAAACTTTTCTGCTGCATGAGTTTTTCACATATCTCTACCATGGGATGACCCTGCAGGGGCAATTGCTTGTCTGCAGTTGATGGGATCTTTTTAGCCAGACAAATTGGGGTTAGTCAGCAACAAATCATTTTCTCCATTTAACACCCATTTGTTGTATTTGGTGAAAAGTCATTCATTGCCTTCTTCACTTCCTAGCCAGTCAATTCATTCCTCACCCTTCTTGCTGAAGCTTTCCCCTCATTTCTCACCATACATACTTTTATATTTACATATTACTGTTGCTAGGTATTTAACCCTTGCAACACAGTATAGTGATGTCTTTTATAGTTGATTGTAGATTATTATACCCCCAGATGGTTACCCTGTGACCAGGTAAATGTAAAGCATATGACACTGTGTAATTTTCCTCTTGCATTATCATAAATTTGACAGTTCAGTCAACTGTATACATTCTGCAGTTTTTGTTGAAGTGTATCAGGACAGCATAATATAAAATTTATCTCCATAGTGTTCAGAATTTCTACAAGATTCTGAAGTTCAAATGATACTCATTTAATACGGTTGACTAATGAATTAACCCCTTGAATCTGAGTGATGTCTTTTCTATTGTCCTGTTTCTATTACTGAATGATTATGTTCAGTATAAGAAAAACCTATCATAATGCATAGATTTTTGGGGGGGTTGTATCGAACCACTACATATCAGAAAGTCTTTCAGACTGAGTAAAATTATCAGCTCTTGGCAAGAGAAAAAGGAAAAAGCTGTTCCACAGCTTGAGGCATTAAATCTGTAATTTTATTTTAACCTCTCAGACACCTTAACCATACTACAGTTCTTTCATCTTCAGTTGGCCCAGATTTTTATTGTTTTGTGACTTTTTGCCAGAGTAAGATACTGTACAGTAATATAATTTCCATAACACTTTTTCGTAACGAGCACCATATTCCAGTGTTAATCTTTAGCAACTACTGAGCATTGAAGATAGACATATATGAATTTTAGGCCAGGATAAAGAAAAAAGGTACACTGCCAACACTTACCTTCAGTTTCCTTCTTTAACCCCATCAGTTTTATGATATAGTATTTACTTGTGTTGCCTCCAGGAGAGAATTTTCTGACTGGAGGGGTTGGATACAGTATAGGCCTCTACTGTCTCCTTCAGTACAAAAGTTCCTTGTAAATCATGCATGTTTTGGTGATTTCAGTTATTGGATTGACAGCCCACAGTTGAAACCTTTTTCTTCCGAATTCTTTAAACTGATCAACCGAATAATTTTTAAAATTATGTTCATCAACCAACTCGCATCTTAGGACATGTTACTGATTTGGTCTTATCCCCTGTTGGTTGCACTCACATATTGGATGTGAAGGTTGATCAAATTGACCACACTTTGAGCACTTTTGGTTTGAAACCATCAAACCCCCTTTGAATAAAAAGGTTATCAAGTACAATAGGAACATTGACCACAATCTGATTTGTTGCGAAGTCAGTCAGCATTTAAACTACTTTGACTCCTCAGATCTTTCTTCTGATGAGTTAGTGAATTGTAATAATGTGCTTAAGTCAGTCTTTCACCATCATTGTCCTGAAGTAGTTAAGACAATCATTGTATGTGATAATTCTCCATGGTTTGGTCCATCCATCAGTTCTGTGCATAGACAATATAGGAAAGCCAAATGCAAATGGCACTTGCAACGGACTGAACTAACTCGATTGCATTTTGTCTGCAAGAAGAGCTGTTTTTCACACTGTAAAAACCTAAAATACAAAGTATAAAAAAAAAATAAGGTTGATTTATGCTGCGGTGACCCCGAAAAGATGACTGTGTTTATGAATAGTCGGGTTGGTCAGACAAATGTGACTGCTAAATCAGCTTTAGTGCCCTATGCCCAACTGGCATCTGATTTTGTTTCATTCTTCGCAACTAAGATAGCTCGTATGTGAAATGAATTGGATTATATTTCTTTCAGCGATGGATTCTCAGTTGAATTTCAGTCATGGTGCCCAACAGGTCGTGGACTTACATCATTCAGTCGATTGGTTGTTAATAATGTTAAATGTTATATCAGAGACTTTAACATAGTAGACCATCACTATAATTATTAACAGGGGGAAGCCTGATCCAGTAAAAGCCAGTAGTTCATTATATCCTCTTCTGGCACTTTTCTTGGCCTCATCTTTGATTCCTGGTTAAATTGGAATGCACATATTTTTTTTTCTTAAGTCTTCTACTCATCATTGTTGCTTGCTGCTAATGCAGTCTCATCTTTCATCAGGTGCTGATCACACCACATTTCTTAGTCATCATTCTGTCCTTATTCTTTGTAAACCCAATTATGGTTGTTAAGGCTATTCTTCTGCCTCCACTTGCACTTTTTCAAAACTTTATTCTGTTCATCATTCTGGTCTTCAATTAACTATTGGTTCTTTTTCGGTCAACTCAAACTGCAAGTCTTTGCACTGAATCAGGCGTTCGTCCCTCCATCTTATCTTCATTCTCTTCTCGCTGTTAGGTCTTATGCGTGTTTCCTTAAATTTCCTGCAGATATGTTACTCCACCCTCCCATCCTTTTCCAGTGCTTTTCGCTTGCACATCCTTGTCCTTCTTCCTTTCTCCCTTCGGATCCCCACCCTTCTTCAGTTTGTTGATTTCACCTTTCTTCCTTTTCTTCCCTTTTGTCTGGTTTCCTTCCCACCTAGACTTCTGCCTCCTTCTATAGTCTGTCCATCTTTCCTCCCTTGCACTAAGTCTCATCTTCCCCCAGATAACCTTTTCTCCCTTTTTCTCGACTACATATCCTGTCAGTTCTTCCATCACATCTTTACTGACAGCTCTAAA
This sequence comes from Birgus latro, assembly GCA_018397915.1. Classification (NCBI taxonomy): domain Eukaryota; kingdom Metazoa; phylum Arthropoda; class Malacostraca; order Decapoda; family Coenobitidae; genus Birgus; species Birgus latro. Next base: position 24,553 of record JAGKTI010002927.1, read on the forward strand.
TTTTGCCCTGATGTTGGGTTTACTGTCGTATTCCCAAACTCGTACATCTAAAATACTTCTCATTGCAGGTATTCTCACTGCAGAACTTTATGCTGTTCTTTTTGCTCTAAAGTCTCATCCTAGGTTGTCATCCACTTCCTTTCTTATCTTCTTTGATTTTCTTAGTGAGATCTCCTCCTTATACACCTTGTCTCACTATCATCCTTTGATCACCCAAAGTCAGGAATGGCTGTTCTGCCTATCTGCCCAGAAAAAGTCAGTTCGCATCTCATGGGTCCCTAGCCATATCGGTATTACTGGAAATGAAAAAGCTTCATTGCTTGGAGACTCATCTTTGCGTGGCTCCTACTTGCTTCCCTCATGGTCATTCAATGAGCCATGACCCTCTCGCCACTTTATTCACCCTGTAACTGCCCTATGACTATCCGTCACCTTTTTCTTGATTGCTTGACTGCACTCCAACACAGTCTCGGCTATTCCTTTCCTTTGTTCACTACAATGGCTCCCACTGCTTTGCTGATTTCCTAGGTGACTTTTCCACTGTTTCTCTTTCTAGTAATATCATTTTTCCTTTTCCTTTTCACATCATGTAATTTATTTAATTATTCTCCCTGCTACCTTCTACCCTAATTCCGTATAGCCACATAATGGTTTGATGCTAGTTCTTCATTATTCCTTCCTTCCTTCACTAGCTTTGTATTTACATAGGGGTACAGCAGTCCTTTTGCTGAACAGTTTTGTCTCATTGTGGGATTATACCAAGGGCTTTCTTTCTCCTCTAGTCATTGTTGTTGTTGTAGATTCCCATCTTGTGTAAACACTGGAATGTAGTACACGATTACGATGATAATTTATCCATTTTTAGATATCTGTGCTAGCTTGTAATGCACTGTGCATGATATGGATACAGTTCTGTGTTAATGTCTCCTTCAAATTGTGAGTACCATGATTACCACAGCACCCATTATAGTATTCCACATGCAGCGGTATTGTGGAAACAGACTTAGTGGTGTAAAATTACAGTGTTTTCATGACTGTAATGAGAAAATATAATGGTCTTGTTACTAGGCACTGTACAGTACCGTATAATTTGGTTCACAAAAAACCCTGCAGTGCTTAGTTGTCATACTGTAGTGTAACCACTTCTACTAGACCAGTTTAACTTCTTCAGTTCAATGATGTAATTTAATAAGTTCATTCTTGCAACTTGCAAATGATTCTGTTCAACTTTTGAAATGCTTCTAACACTGATAGGGGTAATGAAGGCTTCATCTAATGTATCCAGTGCAAAGAATCTCTCCTAAGTTCAATGGAAATGCCTGGAGATGCAAGAATTAAATAAAAAGTATCTCATCTTTGTGAAGGGGTTAAGGGACCTAGTTCAGACTGAACCTCACCAGTTGATTCCACATTATCACTAGTGTTGTAAAAACACAACATAACAGTGTGGACTGTAACTATTTACAATATTAGGATTCATAATTTATTCAAATTTTCATTTCAGCCAATATAGTACAGGTACTAGTAGTAAAGATGTTACCTAGTACAGTAACTGGGATAGAGTCTGACAATCTCCAAAACTTTTTTTTTTTTTAAATACATAAATACAGTAGATATAGTATAGGACACTCTGTCTCCTGAAATATAGTATAGAACACTCTGTTCTCTGAACTTATGAATCATCTTGTATGCAACAAATGGCACCACACATCTTCACGTCACCACTAGGGTGCTGATACCCACCATGTGTATTGAATGGTGGATGGACGTTTTGCCACAGATGTTTGGGCCACGGACATTTTGGCCATTTGCCACCAGACTTGGACATTTTGGGAACAGAAGGTAGGACATTTGGGCCATGGGACAAAAAATGAAAAAAACAAGAATTTTCTTTACATCAGCATTTTATTTCATTTCACAGTTTACTGTTTATATATATTTGCAAAGTACATACTGTATGTTTAAAAAAATATTAAAATATATTAATATTTTAATGTTAAAATATAATAAAAAGTATATGTACTTAAAAAGTGAAATTTAATTTCACAGTTTTCTGTTTACATATATTTAAAAAGTACAAAATAGAATAGGTGAAATCGATTTTATGGCCACACGTTGGGCTGTCCACCTTGAAGGTTGTGGCTGATGCCACGAAGGAACTCTGAGATTGTCTTCTTGCCTTCCTTCAGGTCGACCACAAGGTTGTGGAGGCCACAACCTTGTGGCGAAATATAAACCAAATGACATTAAGAAACAAAATTATGTTTCGTGGCCCAAATGTCCACTTTTGGTGGCCCCCTTGGCCAAAACATCCTAGGTTGGTGGCCCTTGGCCAAAACGTCCATGGCCCAAACATCCGTGGCGAAACGTCCTACATTCGTATTGAATACGCATTAGGTTTGTCCAACTCAGGACTGGATGGTGGTGTGAATGTGGGTTTAATGATTAGCATCTGTAATCCAGCAGTATAACTTTCAGAAAGGTTTACACACACAGTCAGTCACTCTAGAAATGTATCCCATAAGACATCCATTATTGAGGGTTCCCAGTTGATCAGTATCGTGTGCTCGTAACAGTAAATAACTGATTTCCATATATTTGTGATGATAAACTACAGTAAGTAAATAATTGATATCCATATACAGTATGACCTCACTACAACGGACTTCAGTACACCGGAAGTCGCTTTTTTCGGAGTCAGGGAGCCGACCGGAATTATTTCTTATACAGTATATCAGAAAAACTCCGATAAAGCTAGAAGCGTCCAGACTGCCTAACCTCACGGCAAGATGAGGGGGTAGTGTGAGCCAAGTGAGTCTGAATGGTTACGTAAGAATACTTTTTTTTTTCTTGAGTTTTATTGTGTCCAAGCCTTGCTTAAATTTTACTATGTCATGCAAAAAATTATTTATAGTGGAATTTGAGAAAAAAAATAAGAGGCAAATGTGATATTACAAGTGAAAATGAACTGGTGGAGGTGAAGCAGGATGGTGGCCATATGCTTTTAATAAGCGAAAATATCTTATTTTGTGTGTTATATATGGCCATTATTGAGTCTAAACCTTGCTAAAACTATACCGTGTAATGCAACAAATTATTTTTAGTGGAATTTAAGAAAAGTTAAGAATCAAAAGGGATAGAAGGAACTGGTGGGGTGATGCAAGATGGTGGCTATGACACTTCATGTATGAAAAATATCTTCCTGTGAGTGTTACAATGGCCTTTATCGAGAATAAACCTTACCAAAACTGTACTGTGTTATGCAATAAATTATGTATTGTGGCCTTTGAGAAAAGTTAGGAGGCAAATGGGTTAATGACCCGATTTAGAAGGAAATGGTGGAATGAAGTAGGATTGTGGCCATGAATCTTTTCATGTATGAAAATATCTTAGCAGGGGGAAATATCTCTATGTCGCTTTTTTCGGAATTTCGCATTTTTCGGAATGACGTTGGCCCCAGTTAGTCCATTCTAGTGAGGTTTTACTGTATTTGTGAAAATAAACTAGGTTAAATTATGACCAGAGCTTATTTTAAAAATATGTCTTCCTTTTGGGAGATTTTCCCAATTAATTTTCATGAGTTCAGGATAATGTTAGTATTTTCTTTGAGTTAATGCTAGATTATATTGTTCAGATGGGACTAGGTTGTAGGGTCCTGAAAACGTTAGTACTGTTCAGCCATTGCTCCATGTAAAGCTATTGCCAAGCTTGCTGAGTTATCAGTGAAGTCCAAAATAGACTGACTTAGTTTCTTTTGGCATGAGATTACATTTCATGTTTATATTGCAGTATAGTATGCAGTATCCATTTTCATATACAGTATTACATTCATCTGTTAGCAGTTTTAAAACAAATAATCATTTATTACTGCCATTCAGGTGTAGGAACTTGAAGATAGACTGCCTTAGTCTGATACTGGTGTGGGACTCTCATACATATTAACACTTTTTATGTTATTATATAGTACTTACTAGTAAGTATACCATTCTGTATTTTCAAAATATTTCAGTTATTTGTTTCAAATCAATGTTTTTTTTTTTTTTTTATCAAGCTTTCCTTTTTATTTAAGTTTAGAGTAGAGCAGACCTTCATTTTATGATGAACCAGTATACGATGAATTGCTTATACAGTGACTGAAAAGTTAGGACCTTGTTTTTATATGCAGTCATATTTTTGCATATGCAATCGCTATGATCCTGTATGAAGCTCTGGTCGGTATAAGATCGCTATACAGTATTTGCTTACACAAGTGCCAACAGAGAAGCTTACAGTTATTTCTCTGTTTCAAGACGGCTTTTGAACTTGGTTACTGTCAAGTGTGTTAGTGTTGGTGATGGAACAGGAGTGTAGTGTTGAAGTTCGAGCAACAAGTGACGTACAGTGAAGTGAAACAACTACCAGTTTAGGTGAGTAGGAAACTAATTTTTAGGCTTGAATTTGGTGGTAAGCAGCAAGTGACATGCAGTGAAGTAAAATAACTACCAGTTCAGTTGAGTTAGAAACTTTTTTTAGAGTTTGTTGGTTGGGTGACTTGGCCAGAAATGTATCCCCATTGAACCCATGATATAACTGATTTGATATAAAATAAACCGTTACATGATGGATTTTTCAAATATATCTTCATCGTAAAATGAGGGCATGTTGTATGTTGCTTTGGGTTTAATTAAGCTCTCTTTATGATTTATCATTATTGTCATAACCATAGGGGCATGATTTTGTAGGATAATTTTATAAGTTGTGCAGTTGGCCTAACACAAGATTGTTATTCAGTTCTTAAGATTATGTTATTTAAATACTATAAGTGGATGAAGAAATGAGTATGCCTGCAGACAAGAAGTGCATTTTATGCTTATGCAATGACCCTCCAAAATATAGGAGCCCTGGATACAAGAGGAAAATGAGAACTTGTGTACAGATTGTGCAGATTGTAATAATACTGTATTGTGTACATGGAAGGTTGGCACACAGCTAAGGATGAAAATTTGTCTTGAGAATGTTGGTAGCCTTAGATACTTGTACTCACTTGTATTTGTTTACCTTTTTGCTTGAAGTTAGAGTTCAAAAGAGTACAAGTTAATGATTCTTGATGTTAGACCAAGGTTATGTTCTGTCCCTCACTTTTTTGTATGCTGCATTTCCCGATTTTCCTGAAACTGGTACCTTTCCTTCTCCATCACTTTCATATGTTCATTATTCATATATCCTCCTATCCTTGTGCTCCACAGAAGTCATTTTTAATGGTCTCTTCTCCCTGTGTGGTGAAAAGATGGTAATTTATGGTAAAACATCTCATTATTATTTTGGTAATATCTATGCATAGTACAGATAATGGAAAAATTTAGCAGTAGTGCATGAATGAGAGTAGCATGCTGGTACTTGCTGAAAAACCATATTTGCAGTTAAATTTTTTTCTGCTTTGCTTGCATTTTTTGTTTTGTTTACATTCATGAAATTATTTGAAGTATATTCTGTATTTCTTTTAACACTGTTTCACTGGACATAAATGCAGAAACAGAACACATTGCAAGTACGGTAATTGGTGCTGCAGTGCGTGTGGATGGCAAACTGAGTGAATCTTTCCATTTGAAGGTTAGATTGAAACAAGGATGTGTCATGTCTCCATGGTTGTTCAATCTGTACATGGATGGGGTTATAAAAGAGATACATGGTCGGGCAGTGGATGTTGGAGCGGCCCTAGTGAGAGAGGGCAGTGTTTGGAAACTTCCTGTACTGTTGTTTGCAGATGATACTGTGTTGTTGAGCGAAGACGAAGGGGAGCTGCAAGGCTTGGTAGATGAGTTTGGGAGAGTGTGTAAGAAACGGAATCTAAAGGAGAATGTAGAGAAGAGTAAAGTGATGGTCTTCGAGAGAAGTGAAGCTAGTGAATGTACAGTGAGATTGGATGGGAAGGATATAGAGAATGTGAGTGCATTTAAGTACTTGGGTAGTGTTATGAGTAAGGGTGGAAGTCTGGAGGGTGAAGTGCTTGAAAGGGTGCAGCAGGGAAGGAAGGTTGCTGGTTCATTGAAAGCAGTGATAAGAAACAGGGATGTGAGCATGGTAGTGAAAAAATTGTTACATGACAGTATTGTGATACCAACTCTAACATATGGAAGTGAAGCTTGGACCCTGTTGGAAGGACAGAAGTCAAGAGTGAGAGCAGTGGAAATGAGTTATTTGAGAGGAACATGTGGAGTCACATGGAGAGACAGACTAACAAATGAGAAAGTGAAGGAGCATTGTGGTGTGGTTGTGGATGTGATAGGAAGCGTTAGGAGAAACACGTTAAGGTGGTTTGGGCATGTGGAGAGGATGGAGAGTGAAAGACTGACAAGGAGAGTGTATGTGAGTGAGGTGGAGGGGGCGAGAGGGAGGGGGAGGCCGAGGATGAGATGGAGGGATGGAGTGGAGAGGTACATGAGAGAGGGGGGTGTGAGTTGGGAGCGGGGTAGTGAAATGGCAGGGGACAGAGCAACATGGAGGTAATTTGTTTTTGGCCACCCCGTGCGGGATTGAGGCGTCTGGCAATAGATAGATAGATAGTATAGTATTTTCATGTACAGTATCTGCAGCCACACTTGGCTTCAACATCTGTTTGCACAGCTCCTCTGCAATGACTTGCTAGGGTCGCAGTACAGTTGCTTGGTTTCATTGTCACATGAGGTGGGATAAAACAGCTACTGTACTTGAATAATTGCTTTCCCTTTCATGATTTTCCTCTCCTTTCTCTTTCTCATAATTGGCATTCTTGTCCTCCTCTACCAACCTTTTGAATAGTTATCTTTTACAATATGTATTAGCTTTTTGCCTTCTCAGTCCTTCTCCGAGTGATATTTTACTTTGTATTTTAGATTATGTTTTAGTTCAGTGGTGTTAAAGCAGATAAAAAGTGTTGTGTAGCATGCTGCATCTGTTGTACAGTTCCCTCTTAGAGTTGTAAGTAATGAGTAGTGGTTAGCATAATTACAGTTTTCAGTATTTTATTTTTTAATAGGTCACTATATTTCAACTTTGTGTAAGTATATTTCAGGTCTTTATTCAGTTATACATAGAATTCAGATTCTTGTGTAATCAGTTTCAAGTTATGAAAACGCTGAATTTAACCCGTACACTCCCTCCGTCGGCATGGTGCCAACAGTACAAAACATCACAATTAATCCCACCGACGTGATGGTGCCAACAGCTACATTCAAGTGCTGTAGTGCATCTCAAACTGCTTCAGTCTAGCTAATTTATTGCTAAGGAGTAGCTTAATGTATTGGCAACACTGTGCACAAGCACTTGTAGCAATGAGTTTGGTTCTGTGTGGGTAAATAACATCAGTGTGCCACTGTCCGTCATTGCGTCAGAGTGCCATGAAAATCATGCCATTTTTCCGCCTATTGGGCTGGAGGAGGCTGCTGAAATATTCACATGGGCCCTTCTGTCCCTTCAATTTGTGATTCTTCAGAAGAGGAAGACCTGGATGACTTCTGGGGAGGAATATGAGCCAGTGGAGGAGGATATTGAGATTGGGGAATCCCCCATTGTCTCTCATCCCGCTCAGCTGGGTGGGAAAACGTCACTTGTGGCTTGGAAAACTGGGCTAAAAACACGACGGGCAGCCATCCTGCTCTTATTTCTCCTATAAGGGGTACTGTTTTTCCTTGATTTATACAGTATGTCCTTTTGGATTGTTTTATGCAATAAAATTTTTTTCCATTTTTGGTCTGGGATTGGGTGGGTATAAAATTGCAAAAATGCCTGGGATGGTACGGGTTAAAACAGTCTCAGGTTAGTCAGTGGTAGGCTAATGTAGCAGGCTGTATTGATATTGCAGTTACAGTAAAAGTCCTCCAATCCGACCACCAATAATCCAAATATCCCAGTACTCCAAATTTTTCATGGTGAAATTTTTCAGAATTTTCTTGGCTTTATCTAAGGATTTATCTGGCTTCTACTTGCCCTTGAACTTGGATGTACCTGCCTGCAACTATTCAGCTACACTTCTATGCATTTCCCCTGAGTAAAACAATAGCCCATATCATTTTGAGTGTTTATTTAATAATCATGTACATATTTCTAAAGTTTTCAATGGTCCCTCCCAATAATCTGAAAAAACCAGTAGCCCGAAAGACTCTCGGTCCCCTGTCATTCAGATTACAGGACTTTCACTGTATTTTGAAAGTGTTCCTCAAAATACATTAGTTACATTTCACTGATTTAAATCTTGTTCATCATATTTTTAATGGTAGTGTGACATCATTGTGAGGCTTGATATTGTTATATTCCAGGGTCATCTCGACTGTAATAGTTAGTATATTGTTTCAGAGATCATGGATGAAGGAGAGAATGAGGTGAGACAGGATGAAGAGACAGTGGAAGTGATCACTCCAGCAGCTGCACAAACTCAGTCAGCACCACCTACACAACCCAGTGAGGGGACAGAGGTCAGGCACAGGTGGGTCACAGACACTTATCATCATCATCATCGTCACCATCATTGTCATCTTCGTCATCGTTGTCTCATTGTCATTACAGTGCACCCTCACACAATGCGAACTCAAACACTGTGAATCACCTACAATGCAAGGTCAACCCAGAAAATGCTTATTTTTATTGAATGCAAAATCTGCAAGTCAAACTTCCCAACATGCGAATCGTCTGTATGACTCCAAGGCAAAAATGGACTTCCTGCCATTACTACAGGTATCGGGATGGACAATGCAAGTCAGTCACACGAAGGCAAGTTCAAAATGGCAGACAGCTGGCCAGCTATCTGCATGCCATCTACAGACTTTGCTGGGTAAACAAACATTTCTCCTCCATATGGCTGCGAGAGACCATGTTTTACCTTGCATCCTGTGGTCCGTTTTAGGATTATAACATTACCCACCTTTTCATCATGGTCTCAGCTGTCGACTTTGAAGGCTTTATGGCACCTCCAGGAGACTTCATCAGTGGCAGTGAGAGTGACAACGGGGCGCCCCGCCCCACGGAGCAAGAGTGAACGCCCTAAGCCTCGAATACCCACCCCCCTTCCTTCTTAACAAGCCCAAAAGTCACTTAAATAAAGGTACATGGTGTTCTGTTCATTGTTTTTTTTCTTGGTCCAAATAGAAGTACTATTGGACAAAGTATCAGCAGAGTAGAGTAGGCTGGAAGGGGACCTGAAGACCAAGCCCTGGGTGGGCAGTCCACCATATACCATTTTTCCTATAAGTTCTTTGTTTCACACAATGTGAAATCATAGAATGCGAGGGTTTCTGCCGCCCATAAACTCGCATTGTGTGAGGGTGCACTGCATACCATCATTATACCATCAGCAGTATATCATCCTCATCATATCATTAGTATATCTTGATAGTTATATATATCAGTATACAGTACAGTGATAGCCCAATTATCTGGGCCATATGGTGTAAAGGGGTGCCCGAATAGTCCAAAATCACGATTATTCTGGTAGAAACAAAACACAAATACTGTTAGATAGACTATTAGGAGAATACGTTATTGTTTGTATCATTCCTTTCTCTTTCACACATACACGCAAGAACTTACAAAAGAATGAACAAACAAGCATCTCTCTAGTGGTGGCTTCCCTTCCTTATCAGTCACCTCACCAAACTCCACCCTACCACTCTCGTGAACGGGTCATGAACAGGAGGCGTTGGTGGGGGGTAAACTCACTCCCACTTACCCATGGCTAGCTCACTAGCAGCTGGACACTCAGTGTTTAAATGGGAGCTGCTGTACAGATAACTTTATGTATTACCGTACCACTGTATCATTCAGATGTGGCCCAGATACGCCGAAAACCAGATGTTTTGAACACAGATAATCGAGCTTTCACTGTATTGTATCTTCATCATTGTATCATTATGTCACCATTTTATCATCATGATCATATCATAATGATCATATCATGATCAGATATCATCATAATCCAGATCATATCATCGGGTCATCAAGCATCATCATGCCATCGTGATCATCAAGCATCATTATCATCATCATGCTCATCAAGCATCATCATATCATTGTGATCATCATCATCATGCCATAATGATCATCATCATCATACCACCATGATCATCAAACATCATCAGTCATCATCAAGCACCATGACTGATTTTCCTGTCTGAGGTTGGGGATTAGGATAATAAAATAAATAAATAAATAAATAAATACTGTAGATAAATAAGTAATCTCATCATCTCTTGGATTTGAACCATGGTGGGTTAACACCATCTTTCTCTAACCCAAGACCTCCTTAGAATGCTGCCACCCAGGCAGCAGACACACATTTGTTAGTACAGTAAATGATGTTGCTGTAAACATCTATCTGAGCCAAACAGAGTGTAGCCCCTTCACAGCAAGATATCTGAAAACTCTAAGAGAAGACTATGAGCTCAAGTCATGTGATGCCACCAGACTTATAGGCTAGTCATCTCCTATAAATGTTTTGGACACTCATACCTTAACCTCAGGCCCCCACACCTGGGGGTAGGGGGTTTTTCAAGAATTCTCCCTCAGTATCCCTGCTTGTTGTAAGAGGCGACTAAAAGGGTCGGTGGTGGGTTAGTGCCCCACCCCGTAAAAACAACTAACTAAAAATACGAACAGGAAGCCTCGGACCAGGACTGACCAAAAGTTGACGAAAAAGGAACGGACAAAGGACGAGGTAAAGATTGCGACCTGGAATGTAAGGGGTATGAATGATGAGGTGAAAGAGAGAGAGATTGTACAGGTGCTTGAGAGTGCGAAAGTGGATATATGTGGAATAACTGAAACTAAATGGCGAGGTGAGAGTGTGAGAGAATGGGAATATGGATGGGGTATATGAGCGGGAGTGGGTGAGAATGAGAGGGCGAAAGAGGGAGTGTGTATTGCTGTGAGCAACAGGTGGAAGGAGAATGTAAGAGAGTATGGGTCAGTTGGGTCAAGGATTGTGTGGGTAAGAGTGAAAGTTGGACTACAAATGTGGGCAATTGTGTGCGTGTATGCGCCAACGCAAGATCGTGTAAGTAGAGTGAGAGAAGAGTTTTGGACAAATGTGGAAGCCTGCTTGGAAAAGTTTGAAAGGAATGAGAGAGTGTTTCTGATTGGAGATATGAATGGAAAAGTAGGGAATGAGAAGGTGGATGGAGTGGTTGGTGAGTGGGGTGTGCCTGCAGAGATGGATGAGAATGGCAGTGCTTTAGTGGACATTTGTGCTGGGAGGGGGTTGGTGGTAG
>JAGKTI010002928.1:32096-46644 GCA_018397915.1 Birgus latro
AAAAAAAAAAAAAAAAAAAAAAAAAAAAACATTAAGCCCTTATGCCCCATACCATCTCTCCACTTCTTAAATCTTTCCTCCATCTCCTTTTCATTCTCTGCAATCAACACCAAATCATCAGCATACAACATCTCCCACAGGAGTCCATCTCTGAAGTCACATGAGAGGGCTTCAAGTACCATGATAAACAACAAGGGACTCAAAACTGACCCATGATGCACACCAACATTTACGGAAAACTCATCACTCAAAACTCCATTCACTCTTACCTGGGTGCGAGCACCCACGTACATGGCCATGACCACCCTAACCAGCCACTCTTCCAACTCTAACTTTCTCATTGCCCACTTCACCACCTCTCTAGGGATTCTGTCAAAGGCCTTCTCCAAACCAACAAAAACAAAATACAATTCCCTTTTCTTTCCAATATATTTTTCCTGAAGCTGTCAAACAATAAATATGGAATCAGTGGTTCCCCTGCCCGGTATAAAACCAAACTGCATCTCATCGATATTCACTCTTTCTGTACTCATACCTTCTAGAACTCTCTCCATTACTTTCATTATCTTATCTAAGAGCTTTATACCTCTGCAATTTCCCCTTTCCAGGGCATCACCCTTCCCTTTGTACACATTTACAATTACACTCTTCAGCCAATCATCTGGAACAACACACTCATATATAATCCTATTTATCAGGTCAGTGACTAACCTCACCCCAGTATCTCCTAAGGCCTTCAACATTTCGGCAGTCAACCCAGACACACCTGCTGCCTTCCCCACCCGCATCCTGCCTATTGCCTCACTCACAGTAGCAGTGCCAATCAAAGGCCAAGGGCCAAACACTGGATCTGCTGGCTCCAAACCTTCCCTATCTCATCAAATTCCTCATTCAACAACCGGCTATAATGCTCTCTCGATGCATCTTTCATATACCTACTCTTCACCACTATCCTTCCTTCATCATTCTCCACACATTGCTCTCCTACAATATCCCGATTATCCCTCTTCACCTGATTTGCCACCCTAAAAATCGTATTTTTCCTTTCCCCATGATTTAGATTATCAAGTAAAAGTCTCTGTGACTCAGACTTCACCCTGTATACCTCTCTTCAAGCCCAATGCTTGGCAGCCAAGTACTCCTCCCTGTTACCACCCTTCTTCCACTCCCAGCAAAGTCTTCTCTTCTCCTTAACTGCGGCTTCTACACCCTCATCCCACCACCAAGTTACTTTAAGTCTTGGTGGGCCTCTTGTCCAAACGCATATTGCATTGGTAACTCTCAAGAGGCTGTTCTTAAGGGCTCTATACTGTTCATTAATGCCCCTATCTATGGCTCCCTCTTCAGCCACCACTCTCATCTCACTATAAAAGGTATCCCTTACTGACTGGTTTCCCAGGTTCCATATTTCCCTCCTAGGTACATATGCCCTCCTTCTCATCACTCATTCTTTAAGCACCAAGTCACAAATCCATAGTTTGTGCTGCCACACACATTCCTCGCATTCTATAACTTTAACATCCCTCACTAACCTCCTATCAACCCTCCTGACCAGAAAATAATCTATCTGACTGCTACTGTCCTTTGGAGTGATGTAACTCCATTAGTTTTGATCATAAGACAAAAATCAAAATACCTGTACCTACAAAAAGAGGACTGAAAGGGGAACATCTTGTGCATGTATTTTTTTCAGAGACTGACAAGCATGACTGTAATGATTTTTTGAACATGGCAAATAGGGAGTAAAATTTGGGATAAATACATAGGCATTTTGGGATTTTTTTGTTTTGTTCAGCAATGTTTAAGAATATTAAAAAACTTTTAAGGCAATTTATTAATGAGGGATTCATTAGTAAAACTACCAAATATCAAAGAGAGCAGACGAACACACTTCGCCTGGTTTCCCATTTCTTGCGTCTCTTTTTTAATATGTACTGTATAATGCATATATTACTTTTTTTTCTGTAAAAACTAATTGACCAAATTTACTCAAACTGTGGGATGTCATTGCTCTTATGAGTAACAAAACATACAAAAAAATCAAACAAATATAATAAAAACAAATGTACCTTCATAAGTAACAACCGTCTGCTCCCCTTAAGTTCATTGTTATATATATACCAACCAAATCATCAGAAGAAAGATTTGAAGAATCAATGCAGCTTAATTGCTGAACAAATTCATGACTCATCAAATGGCAGTCAATGTTCCTGTACTTTCTGAACCTAATGACCTTTTCATAGGAACGGGATTTCGGGATATCAAAACTAAAAGTGAGCAGAGCATGATCAGAGATGTGGGGGGGCAAATGAGTCAACCTCCACATTAGATACGTGCCTGCAACCAACAGGGGACAAGATCAAGTCAAGGACATGTCCCGGGATAAGAGTAGGATCACTCACATGATTGAAAAAGTTATTCTGGGTGATCAACTCAATATATTCTGAGGAAAATAGTTTTGAATGTGAACTGTCAACCCGATACCTGAAATCACCAAAAAAGAGTTCCAGATTTAAGAGAAAACACTTCAAGAAACTGCCCAAACTCCTCCATTAAACCTCGATCTGTGTCCGGATGACTTGGTCGATAGACAACTGCAGTTCTATAGGTATTCTGATGGGAATTTATTCATCCATCCATCCATTATCCAATCGTATGTCGCCCCACAGAGAAGCACAGGAGCCTGGGGCTAGGCAAGTTGGTCCTGACATTTAACATGAGAGTGACCAGCCTCACTCATCCCTGAGTGGCATTATGTGAGCAATAAACCCCAACCACCCCTTGGATATAAACCTTCACGGGCTCAATCCGAATGGAGCACAGTAATTACCCACTAAACTACCAAGTGCCAAAATCTGGTTATATGGTTACCACCCAGCATAGTAAATGGTTTCCTGGTGTACAGGAAACCATCTGGCTTGTCACTCAGTGTAGAGTCACCCACAGTCAGAAGGATGAGGAAAGAATGAAGGAAAGAAAGACAGAAGAGGGAGTGAAAAGTCACCCGTAGGCAGAAGGACAAGAAAAGAATGAAGAAAAGAAAGACAGAAGAGGATTGAAGGAAAGAAGGATGGAGGAGAGGAAAGGGCAGACACCCGAGAGCAGCACTACATCAAGTGAGTGGATGGTGAGCACCCCCACCTACCACACTGGAAATTTATTAATCATTCATTTCATTTCATTTTCATCATCCAATCCTATGGTGACACATGAGGAGAGTAGGAGCCCAGGGCTAGGCAAGTTGGTCCTGACATTTAAGATCAGAGTGACCAGCCTCGCTCATCCCTGAGTGGCATTACATGGGCAATAAATGCAAACCATCCCTTGGATATAAACCTTCACTGGCTCAATCCAACTAAAGCGCCATAATTACCCACTAAACCACCAGGCGCCAAAATTTGGTTATATGGTTACCACCCAGCATAGTAAACGGTTTTCTGGTGTACAAGAAACCATTTGGCTTGTCACTCAGTGTAGAGTCACCTACAGGCAGAAGGATGAGGAAAGAATGAAGGAAAAGAGACAGAACAGGGAGTGTAAATGAGAGAAAGATAGAAGAGGCACATGAAGATGAGGTCAGGTTTGAGTCTACGAAAGAAACGTCTGCAAGTGCGGCTGAGCAGAAGAGTGCTACACCTCCTCCCTGACAGTCGGCAGCAGGCTTGGGAATACTTAAAATAGAATGTGTCTTTGTCAAAGCACTACAAATAATATCAATATCACTCATACAACCAGATTTCAGTCAAGCACAAAATGTCAAGCTCATGCTGATTTAGAGCTTCATTAATATGGTCAGCCTTATTAAGGATGGAACAAATATTTAACTGGTTCGAGAGGGATGTAGTCAGTTTTTGAATGGTCACAATTGGTGTTTTTCATCAATCTATTCCTATGAGAAATCATAATTGGACAGTCTCTACAATATGCAAAATGGGCAACTGACTGTGAATTAGTATTAGCTTCTTGACTGAGGAAGAGCAGTTGATGCATTTCGGAAAATTTCTGTTACTACAATCCTTAGACTTATGGGCCCCAGCACAAAAAAGACATTTAGGCTCATTCTCTTTTCCACAACACCTCTCAGATGTACGACAGTGATGACACTGTATAACTCAGAAGCTGATAAAAGCATGGCATCTTGCAAGATCCACATAGATACAGGTATACCCAGGTTTAACGATGTACAGTAATTGGTTAGGTAAAACCCCATCGTTAGGAGGGGTATTGTATATCGGGGTACTTTTAACATGTAAAGTAATGGGAAGCGTTTATCAGCCTTGGGTATCCCCAAAACCAAGTTCAAACCCCACCCAAATGAGCCCAAAAACAAGTTTAACCCGCCGAGTCCCGACCGGTTTTTTACCCAGCCTACCCACAGATCCCAACCGATTTTCGACTTTTTGTTTTTTGGCTGAAACCTTCGCTTTTGGTGAGGAACATCGAAAATTCATAGTGAAATCGCGATCCTGAGGTAAAAAAATGTTGATACAGGTGTCACTCAATCTTACGTTTTCCTTCTTTTTCAGAGTACCTGCCTAAGAAAACGAACTATGGAAGGGTTGACTAATTCAAGCCACTTTAAATTACGTATTTATTTCATTTATTTGGTACGAATTTATGTGTAGTAAAAGTCTATAATGGTTTTCACACAATAATATGGGCATTTATAAGCATTGTTCACTTACACAAAACCCCAGTGTATATGGCACCTTCCTTTATGACATTACCATCTCATCACTTCTGTTTGTTTCTACCACTAGCTTCTTTGTTTCTTTGTCCTCCACCTCAGGAATCACTTTCCCTGTGAATTTTGTCATTAGAGAGACCGTGGGGCAACATACCTTTACTGGCTAGGTTGCTGCTAACAGGTGAATTGCCCAGTGTGGTGGGGAGGGGGGGAAGGGGGGGTTAGGAGGGGCCAGACAGTATCCCTGCTTGACAACAGGTAGAGGAAGGTCTCCCATATATGCCTACCAAAAATCACCTGCGAATGTTGAAAAATGTGCACACAATGGGTCTTGCAATTGCGTGACGTACGATGTACGTCGTTGGGTCTGTCCACGGAAAAAAGTATCAACGTACACCGTACGTCGATGGGAGTCGGCGGGTTAAAGCCAATCTAAATGGCCTAACAGCTGTAAAGGAAGCTAACCAAAGCCTAACACCTGTAAATAACTCAATGAAACCAACATTTAAAATCTGAAAATCATAAGAAATAGGTTACGAAATATCAAACACCTCTCATCACTTACTTCTTGTAAGTCCCTGTCCAGTCCTGGTCATCATCTTTGTTATCCCCCCCGAGGCTAGAGGACATGTGGTGCTCCCTAAAACTCACTCGTCCTCCTCAAAGCCCTCAAACCCCATCTCCAGGGGAGGGTGGGGAGCCTTGCGAGGTGGAGTGATCGTAGTGGAAGACTGATGCACTGGCTCTGGGGGTGACGATGAAGTGTGATGCGATGACGTAGGTGGCGGAGATGGGGTGCGATGTGATGGCTCAGGTGATGGCAGTGGGGTGCGATGCAATGGCAAAGGCGGTGGTGATGGGGTGTGATGTGATGACTCTTGGGGTGGTGATGGAGTGCAATGCGATGACAGAGGTGGTGGTGAGGGAAACGGCTGCGATGATCGGTGAGGTGGCGAGGGAGACCGCTGCGATGACTGATGGGGTAGCAATGGAGTCAGATGCGGTGGCTCATGTCGTGGCGAGGGAGACAGAGACAGTCGTTGAAGTGGTGAGGGAAATGGATGCTGGGGCGAGGAAGGCAGCGATGGAGTGGCGAAGTGCCTTAACCCCTTAACCGCGGGGTTGACGGAGGCAGTTCTTGCCCGTACCGCAGGGGTAATTCGCACTCCGACTCACTTTTTTTAAATGTTTGCCAAAAATCAATTTTTAGTCCTAGAGTATTATAATTACATGTGCATATGGCACATACCTTCAGCTTTCTCATGGGATGTTTTTTTTTAGCATTCGTCGACTACCGTAGGGCTTGTGGAGAATTCTGAAGTTGGGTAACAAAGTCTCCAATTTACACTTCCTGAAAGCCCGTAATATGAATACCAATGCCTGATATTATCACAAGAAACACTATTCAATTATTTCCAAGTATCGATACTCCAACAAAAAAACACTTGGAAAGCAATTTAAAATAAGAGCCTCCCAATTGCACTAGTTCGCAGCTCATATTCTGTCATTTCTTAATTATATACACACACACACTGTACATTCCTAGTAATTTATTACACATATATATCTACAATCATTTACCGCTTCCCACACGATGTTTAGTAGGGGTAAAGGTCACAGGGCATAGTACAATGGCTGCAAAAGCAGCGGGAATGGAGGGGCGCAATGGCAACATGATTCCACTTTCAAGGATGTCATTGAACTAACTGATCAACATATCAGTGTAGCCAAGGGTTGAAAATTTCAGCTGCCAATGTATATGCTATGAAACAGGTCATAGGAAATACAGACAATACATAATAAATTTGGTTGTTCAAGGTGAATATAAATATCAATCAGGTTTCTCCCTTACTTTTTTATATCTAGTTATATTTTGAAAGCCCTGGCAAATTCAAAACAACACAGAATCACCAAAGTAACGCCCCGTGGTTTGAACCATTGCCACCGACCATCACGAAAGTGACGACCCACGGTTGAGTGGTTAATGGAGACACAGGTGACACGGGAGACAGGGATCAGCTGGAGGTTAGGTCCAGCACTTGGGGCTGAGCACATCCTTGGCGCGAGGAGACCCTGGGTGTTTCTCTGCTGGTCGATGGCAGGGGAGATACTCTGCTGGTTGAACGTTGGAGAGATGCTCTGCTGGTTGAAGGCATGGGAGATGCTCTGCTGGTTGAAGGCTCGGGAGATGCTCTGCTGGTTGAAGGCTGGGGAGATCCTCTGTAGCTTGCTGGCATGGTCGGGGCCTGTTTGAAGAAGGTAGTGATTGTAGTCCACCTGGCCACCCACTTCTTTTCCTCCAGCATCATCCTGTACACCTTCATCCCCTCCTCCAGCCGATTAGTTGAGTCCCTGCTTTGTCCTGGGAGAGAGTTGTGTGTATGCATCAGCACAAAGATTTCGTCCAGCTTGGTCAGCATCTCCCTGAGAATTATATTGAGGGCTTGCACTTTAGGTACAACCTCCTCCTTCTGTGCCTGCTGAATCTCCATACTGAGGAGCTCCTCGTTGCTGAGCTCCTCCTTGTGGCTTTCGAGAACCTCCTTCATGTCCTCCTCATTGACCTCCCCGAAGCCCACCTCAAGTGACAATTCCACTATGTTCTGCCACACACTCTGCACCGGGGGAGCTTGCACGCCCTCGGGAAAGCCAGTGAAGGGGGGCACGCACTCTGGCCACAGCTTCCGTCACACACCATTCATGGTGGGCTGGCTAACTACAAGTCACGCTGCCGTGATGTTCTCAACGGCGTGGCATATATTGTAGCCCTTCCAGAACTTCTGCACTCGTCCTATCGTCACTGTCACAGGCCCTCACCAACTGCTGCAAAATGCGGCGGAGATAATACGCTTTGAACACAGCTATCACCCCTTGGTCCATGGGTTGCAACAACGACGTGGTGTTGGGGGGCAGGAACACCACTCCAATGTTGCTCGCCCATTCCTTCATAGTAGGAGGGTGGCTAGGTGCATTGTCTACCACCATAAGAAATCTGTTCGCCAAATTCTCCCTGGAGGCATACCTCTTCAGGACACGAGAGAGGGACGAATGGACATATCACAAGCAGATGTTGGAAGTCAGCCAGGCCTTCTTGTTGGACTTCCACATCATCCCAAAATTTTCTTTCACATATCCCACAGAGCCGTGGGGTTCTCAGAGTGGTAGACAAGGAGCGGCTTCAACGTGAGGTCGTCCTCGGCACTGCCCCCCAGCAGGAGCGTAAGCCGGTCCTTCGAGGCATTGAACCCTGGCGTAGACTTGTCCTCTGTTGCACGATATGTGGGCTCAGCTGGCCGCGATTCAAAATTTCGGCCTATTGCCTGTGGACAGGACATCAGAGGGCCCATCGTTAAACCGAGGCGCGGCCATTGTCTAACGGGGTACAGTAGTATTTGTACCCCCAAGGGTATCGTGTATCGGGGCATTATTGCATACTTGCCCTGTTCCACAATGGAGGGTCTCACCTCTGGTGACATCTTCAAGACAGCAGTTTTAGTGTCACTCCTTGTTCTTGCAAAGAGAAGGTTGAGGGTGCAAACTTGATCAACGAGCATCTTAATTTTATTATTTTTATTCAGAATGTTAGGATGATGTCAGAGGCACCCAAGGAAGAGGAAAGGCCTGTCATGGTCATTTCTGGCAGCATTTTCTTTGGTTCTGATATGCAAAAAGCCATAAGAGCCAAAATGATCATTCAGTATTCCAGCCGCTTCACCTTTGGTCCTGGCTGATGGAAACTTCATTACTAGCCCACAGGTCGTGGTCTTAAGGCGGCTATCAACCGGTACAGGGTCAAGTACACCTGTGAAGTCTTCTGGTCCCATCTGAGTCATTGGTGCATCAGCATCGCTCTTTCATTTTATGATCAGTACCTGTTGACTACGGATGGCTTTATTCTGGTCATGAAGTCTCAACCACACCCCGAGGCAGATCCTTCCCATCCCCCACGAGAGACCCCCGAATAGCATCTGCAAATGGCTTGGCCTGGTCTTAGGTGACAGCCATGTGTGATGAGACCTTGGTCTCTAGTGCCTCTAGTCTGTTTGAAACATTTCTGATAGCCTTAAATATCAGCCCAACAACCTCATCTTCCAGCTCCTTCTTACTGGCTCTACTTTCTCCACCAGCCAAGACCTCATCCGCTGGTGCAGCACATTGGCTACACACCCAGCGAAAGCCTAGCTGGTGGCTCTTCATCATAAATGGACAATCATTAGCATCCACATTTTCGCACACCAAATGAACCCACTTGCTGCAGTAGGCGCACTTAAGTGCTCGTGCACTGTTTGCAACAGACCTACTGCAGGGAGGGCACTGTTGTTGTTTGCTCATGGTTGGCAAAAAACAAAAGAACAAAACAAAATAAAACAAAACAAAAAACAAAACAAAAACAATGACAACAACCACAGCAAAAAGGATATACAATACTACCCGGGATAGACGTGGGTAGTGTCACCCTTGTTTGTGTTACCCTAATTTGGGGGGAAAAAAAGAAAACTAAAAAAGCACAAAGAACAGAAATTAAAAAACAGGATGTCTGCGAGGTCACCACAAGCAGGTGGAGCATGACTTGACTACCCTCCTGGGAAAGATAACCTAAACCGAGTTGCCGCAAAAGTGCTGACATGGTATTTTACAACTTTATCCAATTTGAGCTTTATGGCAAGACCTTATTGGTTACGATACTACCACGGCACAAAACTCTTCCAAACACTCAAGAGGCTCACGAGCAAGTTCAATCCGTTCGTGTATGACAATCTCCACCTGCTCTCCCCAACACACCACATACATGATATCAGCATTATCTCACAGTCTACCTCTAAAACCACTACATCTGTTCAGCCAGACGGCCCAGGGAACAACTACCACTACATCTCTTATACGCCCACTAATCACAGACACTGCACAAGATGGAATTACTTCCCATGCCCATCTATCTATCTATCTATCGCCAGACGCCTAAATCACGTAAGGGATGGCCACAAACAAATCGCCTCCATGTTGCCCTGTCCCCTGCCATTTCACTGCCTGGCTCCCAGCTCACACCCCCTCTCTCATATACCTCTCCACTCCATCCCTCCATCTCATCCTCGGCCTCCCCCCCCCTCTCCCCCCTCCGCCTCACTCACATACACTCTCCTTGTCAGTCTCTCATTCTCCATCCTCTCCACATGCCCAAACTATCTTAATGTGTTTCTCCTAACAATTCCTATCACATCCATATCCACACTACAACGCTCCTTCACTTCCTCATTTGTCAGTCTGTCTCTCCATGTGACTCCACATGCTGCTCTCAAATAACTCATTTCCACTGCTCTCACTCTTTGGCTTCTGTCCCTCCAACAGGGTCCAACATTCACTTCCATATGTTAGAGTTGGTAACACAATACTGTCATGTAGCAGCTTTTTCACTTCCAAGCTCACTTCCCTGTTTCTTATCACTACTTTCAAGGAACAAGCAACCTTTCTTCCCTGCTGCGACCTTTCAAGCACTTCACCCTCCAAACTTTCATCCTTACTCATCACACTACCCAAGTACTTAAATGTACTCACATTCTCCATATCCCATGCCCTTGTGGCAAAATGGCCATTCTCCCTCTTTTTTGCCAGTCCTGCCACCAGACCTTGATACCATCACTTTTGTTTTATCTAAATTTACTCTTAAGCCCTTGTGCCCCATACCATCTCTCCACTTCCTAAAACTTTTCTCCGCCTCTCTTTCGCTCTCTGCAATCAACATTAAATCATCAGCATATACCATCTCCCACAGGAGTCCATTTCTGAAGTCACGTGAGAGGGCGTCAAGTACCATGATAAACAACAAGTGGCTCAAAACTGACCCCTGGTGCACACCAACATTTACAGAAAACTCATCACTCAAATCTCAACTCACCATTACCTGAGTGCAAGAACCCAAATACACTGCCTTAACCACCCTAACCAGTCACTCCTCGATCCCAGGCTTTCACAATGCCCACTTCATCGTCTCTCTAGGGACTCTTTCAAAAACCTTCTCCAAGTCAGCCAAACAGTTCCCTTTTTTTTCTTGAAGCTGTTGAACAATGACTATGGCATCAGTGGTTCCTTTGCCTAGCATAAACCCAAACTGCATCTCATCAATATTCATTCTATCTCTAATCATACCTTCTAGAACTCTCTCCATTACCTTCATTTTCTGGTCTAAAACCGTTATGCCTTTAGAATTCCTCTTTCCAAGGCATCACCGTTTCCCTTGTACACATTTACAATTACACTCTCCAGCCAATCATCTGGGACAA
Organism: Birgus latro; assembly: GCA_018397915.1. Lineage (NCBI taxonomy): Eukaryota > Metazoa > Arthropoda > Malacostraca > Decapoda > Coenobitidae > Birgus > Birgus latro. The sequence goes on from JAGKTI010002928.1 coordinate 43,062, forward strand.
CACACTCATATATATAAGCATATTTATCAGGTCAGTGACTAACCTCACTCCTATATCTCCTGAGGCTTTCAACATTTCATCAGTCAACCTAGACACACCTGGTACCATCCCCACCTGATCCTTCCTATCATCCCACTCACATTATCAGTGTCAATCAAAGGCCAAGGGCCAAACACTGAATCAGTAGGCTCCAAACCTGTCCTGTCCCAGTCAAACTCTTCACTCAACAACTGGCTGTAATGCTCTTTCCATGTGTCTCTGATATCCCCACTGTTCACCACTACCCGTCCTTCATCATTCTCCACACACTGCTCACCTATGATATCCCTTTTCTCCCACATCTGAAATGCCACCTTAAATATCAAATTCTTCCTATCCAGCAAAGTAAAATTCTCAGTGACTCAGGCTTCGCCCTGTAAACTTCTTTTCTAGCCCTACGCTTGGCAGTTTAGTATTCCTCTTTGTTACCACCCTACTTCCATTCCCGGAAAAGCCTTCTTTTCCCCTAAACTGCAGCTTCTATACCCTCATCCCACCACCAAGTTACTTTATGTCTTGGTGGGCCTCTTGTCCATCCACATACTGAATCATTCAGTAACTCTCAAGAGGTTGCTCTTGAGGGCTCTGTACTGTCCATTAACACTTCTGTCAACATCTCCCTGCTCAGTCACCAATCTCCTTATCTCCCTACACAAGGCATCCCTTACTGCTTTGTTTTTCAGTATCCATATTTTCCTCCAAAGTGCACTGGTACTCTTCTTCATCCGCTCTTTAAGCATCACGTCACTTTTTTCTTTTTTCTTTTTTTCTTTTTTTTAAATAACAGAAGAGGGAGGAAAAACAAATGAATAAAAAAAAAAAATATCTATACACCAGATTACTGGTGTCCTCCATTCATGAAATATCTGTAACAGTTGGACTTGAACAGCTGTAGGTTGAAGTTTGGAGGGAAACACCTCTGGGGAAGCAAGTTCCAAAGATATGCAGTTCGGGGAAGTAAAGAATTCTGATAGGCGGAAGTTCTCCAATATGGATGTGAGACATTCCAGTCACGAGCGCTACCAGATGCCCGTGTAGCACGAGGGAAGGCATGGAGAGGTGGCACAATGGACGCAACTTCGTCTGAGCATTTGCCATAAAAAATAATGCAAGGGAGGCAACATTCCTTCTTACTTGCAAGGGAGGTAATTTATTTGTAATAACAGGTTTATTAATAATCCCAACAGCTTTGTTCTGAATTTTGTCTAGATGTTTTAATGCAACCACTCAACATCCATTCCACAAGGGTGAGCAATATTCGAGCTGAGAGCACACATAACTCTTATAAATTATAGCTAACTGCTCATCAGTGAAGAAGTTACGGACTCTGTACAACAATCCAAGTTTCTCTGAGGTAGTTTTAGCAAGTGATCTGACATAAGAGGTCCAACTGAGGACATTGTTAAGTGAGATGTCGAGAATTTCAGTACTTCTGGAGATGGAAATATTAGTAGCACTGAAGGTAATATACGAATCTGGCAATATCTGTCTATTACTAAATTGTATATGTTTGGTTTTACTAGCATTAAATGAGACAAGATTGTTTTGTTCCCATTCACTGACCATAGATAAGTCTTGATTAATGAAGATGGCTGTAATGAGTTGAGAATTAGAGATAGACTTTGTAAATGGGTGTCTGAGTGTGAATGAACTATGAAGTGCTGAGTCATCTGCATATGAATGGATGGGATTGTGGGTGACAGATCAGAGATCATTAATATGAACCAGGAAGAGGGTTGGCGCCAGAACTGATCCGTGTGGCACGCCGGCGTTAACTGAGTGGAAATTGGAATATACATCGTCTGCTTTTACTCTAATTTTTCTGTCACTGAGATATAAGGGAAACAGAGGAACAAATGATGTTAGTCCATAGCAAGGGAGTTTGGACAGCAGGGAATGGTGCCATATTCTGTCAAAAGCTTTAGAAATGTCAAGGGCTACTGCATGAGTTTCTCCATATAGGTCAATTGACTGATGGATGGTATGAGTCAGGAGATTGAGTAGGTCAATGGTGGATCTTTCGTGACGAAAACCATATTCTTTTCATTTTTGAAGAATCCAACATGCTTCCATGCGTCGATTATATATACATACATACATACATACATACATATACATACATACATACATACACACACACACACACACACACACACACACACACACATATATATATACAGTAGGCACGGAAAGTGTCGACGCCATCTTAAAAAAAGAAAACATTCTTGTGGTTAGCAAGGAGAAACAAATAAATTAACACTCACCATTGAATTTAGTATTTACTGGCATTCCCCTTCACCTTTATTATCTTCTTAAGGCGTCTGGGGAGACTGATGGCGTAGTTTTGCAGAACAGACGGACTAAAACTGCTCCATAGCTGCAGCATCAAGTTTAGGTAAAGACGATGTGTCCATACTACGCAGCTGCCGCTTCATGTGCGCCCATAAATTCTCAATGGGATTGATATCTGGGCTGTTTCTGGGCCAATCTCGAATAAAGGGAACCTCACAGTCTGTTAGCCACTGTTTCACTGACTTTGCAACATGTGCAGGGGCAGAATCTTGCATAAATACTCTTTCCTTGGTTTTATCAAAAGAGTCACTTAAAACATCACATAAGAGCTCCAAATAACTGTTCTGGTTCACTTTTTCATTTGCAGGTAGAATTACCAACCTACCAACACCATAATATGTAAAGCAGCCCCAAGCCATGAGTGAGGCTGGGTATTTAACAAACTTGGAAGTGTACTTAGGATCCAGGGGGTCACTGCCTGGTTTGCGGTACACTCGTGATGAAGGGGTACCAGTGACAGTAAATGTTGACTCATCACTCCAAAGCACAGTTTTCCATTGCTCCTCACTCCAGGCAAGATATTTCTTACAAAAATTTACTCTCTTTTTCTTCTGAAGTGCAGTTAGCAGTGGTTTTTTACGAGCACAAAAACTCCTGTAGCCCAGATCGTCATGCAACAGCTGCTGCACACTTCTGACAGACACATCTGCCAGCAACTGTGGGTTCTTTTCTTTTAAATCCCGTGCTGTTAGCCTTGGATCCTTGCTAACTTGCCTTGAGATCAGCTGACGGGTCCTGAAGGTTGTCTTACGAGGTCTCCCAGGCTTGGGAAGTGGAGTGGGAGGAATGGCCTCCCCACTGTCCTTGAACCGCTTCACCAGTCTCTGCACTGTCCTCAGTCTAACACCATCTGATTTGCAATAAATGGGAGTTTGTGGCCAGCTTTGTATAAAGTAATCACTTCCACACGTTTGTCCTTGCTTGTGGTTACTTTAGGCATGATGAGAATGTGGTAGGTAACCAAATAACTGTGTTATTTGAGTCAAAACATGCCCTCGTGGTGCATCACACACAGAGACAATCCTCCTCCTGTGGCTGCCCAAACATTACTGAGCCTGCTCCTGTGGTGCCAAACCTATCAAGCAGGGTTGCCAGCTCCCGTTGAAAAAGCGTCAGCTCATTTCGCATCACAGGGGAGGGTAGTATTGACCCTACTTCACTTAACGCGAAAAAGAATGACGTCGGCAAAAAA
>JAGKTI010002928.1:50806-61943 GCA_018397915.1 Birgus latro
ACACAGGATGTTAAAGCAATTGGACGATAGTTAGAGGGTTGGGAATGGTCACCCTTCTTTGGGACTGGCTGAATGAGAGCAAACTTCCAGCAAGAAGGAAAGGTACAAGTTGATAGACAAAGGCGAAAGAGTTTACCTAGGCAGGGTGTAAGCACAGAAGCACAGTTCTTGAGGACAACAGGAGGGACCCCATCAGGACCATATGCCCTGTTAGTATTGAGGCCAGTGATGGCTGAAAATACATCAGCTGAAGAAATTTTAATGTCAGCCATGAGGAAGTCAGAGAGAGGAAGTGATGGAGGAACAGCACCGGAATCATCTAAGGTGGAATTGGAGGAGAAAGTCTGAGCAAAGAGATCAGCTTTATCAGAAGAATAAATAGCTACAGAGCCATCAGAGTAGAAAAGAGGAGGGAAGGATGATGAGGTAAAGTTGTTAGAAAGGTTTTTGGCAAGGTGCCAAAAGGAGCGTGAAGAATTTGAGTTGGAGTTGGGAACATTTAGTGCGGATGAAATTATTTTTAGCAGAACGAAGAACATACTTAGCACGATTCCGGGCAGAAACATAAGAAAGATGTGATTCAGGGGTGGGTTAGCTCCGGTATCTTTTGTAGGCCCTCTCCTTGTTGCGGACAGAATTAGAACAAGTGTGATTAAACCAAGGCTTTTTTGCATTAGACAAAGGATATGAGAAAGGAATGTATGCTTCCATGCCCGAGAGAATAACCTCCGTAATGCGTAAGGCACACGCAGATGGCCTCCGGCCATGGAAGCAATAATCAATCCAGGGAAAATCAAAGAAGTACTGATTGAGGGCCTCCCAATCCGCAGCTCCAAAGTGCCACAGGTGATGTTTGTTTGGAAGATCCCCAGGCTGCACCGGAGCAATAGGACAGGTTAAGATAATAAGGTTATTATGCAACCGGGAACCTTAGCAGTTCACGTTGTGAGGCCGGTGAGTGTGGTTTGCCTAGTTTCCTACACTGGTAGCAGAGCGTGGTTCGAAAAATGGCGTCTTGTTCGACCAAGTGGCCTCCAAAACTTGAAAATGATTCTGCTTTTGAAAGCTGGAAAAAAGACACTGGCATTTGCTGCGAACTGACGGACCTAGGCAAAGAAAAATAAGCCTTAGCTATTCACCTGTCATTGTCTGGAGGAGCGAGGGTGGCGTCCTTGGAGATTGATGCGGATGCTCTGATGCAGAATGATGGTGTTCAGACCCTGTTGAAAAAATTAGACGGTTTATTTCTCGTGGACAAAGGACGTCTTCAGTTTGCATCGTTTTATGAGTTGTACAACTTCAGGAGAGCCGGTGATATGAACATTCGTGAGTTCGTGACAGAATTTGAGCATGTTTATTTCAAAGTTACAAAGCAGGACATGGAACTGCCAAATTCTGTGATGGCTTTTATGCTCTTAGCTGCATGCAAACTTTCAGACAGTGAGCAACAACTAGTGATGTCCGCGATAACTGAGGTGACATACGAAAATATGAAATCTGCCCTGAATCATATTTTTGCTGGTGAAATTGGCAGGCAGAACGAGGCATCGGCGTCTGCGCGGGAGGTAAAAGGCGAACCAGTATTTTGGAGTGACGAAGTTGAGGGTGAGGAAATGTTTTATGCTAGAGGTACTCGACGAGGACGGAGAATGTTGCGGGGTGGTGCAATACGTGATCGACGTCGTGGTAGTGGCCGATGTTCAACCGTATCTGCCAGAATCCCCCAACGCTCATCCACCGGCAGGAGGCAGAACCCACTTGGGTCTTATGGAAAGGTATCGAGTTGTTTCATATGTGATTCTAGATTTCATTGGGCACGTGACTGTCCAGATGTATACGAAAACGACAGCAGTCGAGAAGAGAATTTTGAAATAGGGCATCTGTCGTTATTTATGGGCTATGCGGATGATGCCGCTAGTAGAGGTAAGTCACAGACTCTAGTAGAAGAATCTAAGGGATGTGCTCTTCTAGACACAGGGTGTTCTACAACTGTATGTGGAGTTGAATGGATCAATTGCTATCTAAGTGAGCTCACTGATTAAGAACGTGATGCTATAAGAGAAGAAGCGTCATCCTCAACGTTTACTTTTGCTGATGGTGTCACAGTTTCTTCCCTCAAACGTGTTACTCTGCCCTGCTACATTGGAAACAAGCGTGCTACCATCGTGACTGATGTTGTGGACTGCAATATTCCCTTGCTATTGAGTAGACGTTCCATGAAAAAAGCAAAATGTTGATTAACCTTGGAACTGACCAGGTCAAAATTTGTGGAACTATCATTGATTTGAAGTCCTCATCTTCAGGCCATGACTTACTTCCAATTTCCTTATGACTAGATCGTGAATTTTGTGAAACAATCATGTTGGCCTCTCGTGGGGGTGATGTAGAAAAAACTGCTTTGAAGCTTCACAGGCAATTTGGACACCCAACATTGGCAAAATTAATTAAACTGATCACGGATGCGGGAATTAAAAGTTCAAAACTGGAACGGGCTATCATGGCTGTATCTGATGCTTGTACAGTCTGTTGCAGATTTAAGAAAGCCAAGCCCCAACCCATAGTCAGTTTGCCCATGGCGTCTAAGTTTAATGAAGCCATAGCCATGGATTTAAAAGCTTGAGGAAGGCATTATTTCTTAGTCCTTGTTGATTTGGCGACCAGGTATTGTAATGCGATAGTGATCGCGGATAAGTGTGCACCCCCACATTATCAAAGGAATATTTCGGAGCTGGACTGTTGTGTTTGGCGCACCTAGAAAAATTCTTACAGACAATGGCTGTGAATTCAACAAAGCGGAAATGCGAGCATTGGGAGAGGCCTTCAATATCAAGGTCATGACAATGTCTGCAGAGCATCCTTGGAGCAACAGAGTCTGTGAGCACCAAAATGCAGTCATTGGTGACATTGTTAGGAATATAATGGCTGATAGCCAGTGTGAATTGGATGTGGCCTTGGCATGGGCAGTATCGGCAAGAAATGTTCTCACCAACTACTCAGGCTTTTCTCCTAACCAACTTGTTTTTGGTAAAAACCCTGGTCTGCCTAATGTGTACGCAAATGATCCTCCAGCCTTGGAACCTTCATCACCATCAAAAATTGTGAGAGACAACTTGAATGCTCTTCATTTAGCTAGACAAGAGTTTTTAAAGACCGAATCAGATGAACGTTTGGCTAAGGCTCTGCGGCACAACGTATGTTCGAGTGACCTAAACGACATCCGAAATGGAGATGAAGTCTTCTACAAAAGAAATGACAGTCATGAGTGGCACGGTCCCGGAATTGTAATAAGCAGAGATGGGAAACAAATTCTGGTGAGACACGGCAATGTCTATGTGCAAGTGCACGTAAGTCGTCTAGCGCGTGCGCCAGAGCAAGATACTACAGTTGAAAGTGGTGTCAGCAGTGATGAGAAGAACAATGTTGTCCAGGAGAAGCCTAATGACGATCGTCCGAAAGTGCTGAATGACTCTCCACCAGATGAAGAGTCGGAAGATGGTGCGGTTCCAATTGATGAGCCTCCCACAGTTTCTGTTCCGATTAATCAGCTTCCCAAAGTTTCTGTTGGTCAACGTATAAAGGGAATACATTCAGAAAGTGGAGAGTTGGTGTCTGGAAGGATTATGAGTCGGGCAGGTAAAGCCACTGGAAAGTACAAACACTGCTATAATTTGAAGAGGGACTCTGACGGCAGCACTGATTCGATAGATTTGGAGAAGGATCTTAGCGAATGGGAAGTGGTTGATGATGACGCAGAAATGCTTGTTCTTTTCAACTCTGAGGCTGTATTATGCGCTAAGGAAAATGAAATTACACATTGGAAGAATAATGATGTGTATGAGGAAGTAGATGATGATGGGCAAGGTGCCATAACGGTTCGATGGGTTGTGACGGAAAAACTGAAAAATGGAAAGCCTATTGTTAAGGCCCGCTTAGTTGCCAGAGGATTTGAGGAAGACACAGTGGATCTCCGAAAAGACTCGCCTACTTCTTCAAAGGAAGCAGTGCGTTTGGCACTTTCTTTGGCCTCCACCAACCAGTGGGATTGCCACATTATGGATGTGAAAGCTGCCTACTTGCAAGGTAACGACATTGAGAGAGTTGTCCATTTACGTCCTCTGCCTGAATATGCAAATGGTAAGTTATGGAGACTAAAGAAAACTGTTTACGGCCTTTGTGATACTGTTAAGCATTGGTATCTGCGCGTAAAAGATCAGTTGATGAGTCTTGGAGCTAAAGTGTCATCACTGGATTCAGCGCTGTTCTCTTGGAGCAATGGTGGCAAAGTCAAAGGCATTGTATGCATCTATGTCGACGACTTCCTTTGGGCTGGTACACATGAGTTCGAACAGCAAGTGATAAATTGTTTGAGTCCAATATTCCTCATCGGCAGTTCAGAATCAAAAGCCTTCAAATACGTTGGTCTCAACTTCATCTCCAACATCGATGGCAGCATAACGCTCGACCAATTCCAGTATGCTTCATCTTTGAAACCAGTCACGCTGAGTAAACATCGTGCAGCAGTAAAATCAGGGGAGCTGTCCGAGTCTGAGAAAACAGAGTACCGAGCATTAATTGGGCAACTCAGTTGGACTGCCACAAACACTCGGCCAGATATTGCCTTTGATGTGAGTGAGTTGAGTGTGAATAGCAACCGAGCTACCGTTGCGGATTTGCTTAGACTCAATAAGGTGATCTCAGGGGTGAAGACTGACAACATGAAGCTAAACATTCCAAGAATGGGGCTAATCGAGGACTGTCATATAGAGTGCTTTTCGGATGCCTCATTTGCCAACCTTGTAGGCAATGGATCTCAGGGAAGTTTTGTGATCTTCCTACGAGATGCTGGTGAGGCAAGATGTCCTATATTCTGGCAGACAAGAAAGATCAGGAGGGTCATCAAATCTACCTTATCTGCTGAGGCGTTGGTGCTGCTTGAATGTGCTGAGACTGCTGTATATCTCTCCAACATACTGTGAGAGGTTTCTGGATGTGGAAACATCAAAATAAAGTGTTTCGTCGACAACAAGAGTCTGGTGGACGCCCTTTACTCCTGTAGGAGCGTAGAAGACAGGAGATTGCGCATTGATATTGCTGTATTACAAGACATGTTGGAGCAAGGAGAGATTGATGAAGTATCTTGGGTGGATACGTCACAACAACTGGCTGATTGTCTCATGAAGAAAGGGGCCTCGACCGAGCGGCCGCGTGCAGCAGTCAGCCGAGACTAGGAAGTTTATAATACTTCAGGAGACATCACATATCTGTATGTGGCCACAGACTGGGTCTTGATAGTAATTAAACAAAAGTGTATGTATTGGATACATAGTGCGTATCGGGTGTTGATGGTACTCACACAAAAGTCTATGTATTGGATACATAATGTGTATCAGACGCAAATAGACCATCCAGCTTCGTCCTTGGAATCTTCTGTCAAATTAAGAAGAGAGGACGAGAGTGTTAGTGCATATTGTTGTTAGTGTGTGTGCGCACGCACACACCTGCTAAGTCACGAGTGATGACGTCATCGGAAGGTTCCTGTGATATGCAACCGGGAACCTTGGCAATTCACATTGTGAGGCCGGTGAGTGTGGTTTGCCTAGTTTTACAGTTATGATCGGAGGAGCCCAATGGAGAGAAAAGATTAACAGTGTAAGAAGAAGGATTAGTTGTAAGGAAAAGGTCAAGTATGTTGGTGCTCTCTCCAAGGCAATCAGGGATACAGGTAGGGTGCTGTACAAGCTGCTCCAGGTCATTAAGGATGGAAAAGGTATAGGCTTGTTCACCAGGTGGATCAGTGAAAGGAGAGGAGAGCCAAAGGTGGTGGTGAATATTGAAATCTCCAAGAATGGAGATTTCAGAGAAAGGAGAAATGGATAGAATGTGTTCCATCGTAGAAGTAAGGAAGTCGAAGAATTATTGATAGTCAGTAGAATTAGGCGATAAGTAAACAGCGCTGATATATTTAGTCAGAGAATGACAGGAGAGCCGAAGCCAGAGAGTAGAGAATTCAGAAGAATCAAGTTCAGGAACACGAGAGCAAGACAGGTTGTTGCATACATATACACAACAGTCACCCTTGGCTTTGAACTGAGTATAGAGAAAGTAGGAGGATACAGAAAAGGGTTTGCTGTCAGTTGCCTCAGACAGATGAGTCTCAGAGAGAAAGAGAAGGTGAGGTATAGAGGAGGAGAGGTGGTGTTCTACGGAAAGAAAATCTGAGGAAAGGCCGCGAATGTTGCAGAAATGAAGAAGAAGTGAGCCAGACAGTGGTTCCAGGCATGAGTCATCACCGGGAGAGGGGCAGATGGTGGAGGCATTTGTGGTCCCACCCCCTGGGGACTCCGAGGCACTGTCAGTATTTGCCATAAGTTGGTGAGGCTTAGGGACTGACAACAGACTGAGCTGGATGGATGAATTTTGTGTGGAGAAGCACATAACAAGGGTTTTGGCACCCCTTTTCAATATGACAGTGTTTGGACTGGCTCTATCAGACAGGTATATGTGGAGCTACTGAACTTCGAAATTTTTTTTTGGTCTATCTGATGAAGCCAGGATTTAGAGGGCTTGAATGACAATTGAATGGAAGCGTGACCTATTGAATTGGCCAAACCTTGGCTGTCTGAATGTTGCTAGTCCACACCCTGCCCTAGAGTGGGAAAGGGGGTCCAGATGATGATGATGATGATGAAAAGACTAATCTTGATGACGAGTCTCTCAAGTGTGTGGAAGAGTTTTGTTATTTGGGAGACGTGTTATGTGCTGGAGGTGCAGCTACAGCTAGCTCTGTGGCTAGAGCGTTAAGTGGCTGGAAGAAGTTCAGGGAACTGTTGCCTCTCCTGAAACTGAGATGGCTCTCTGTCCGTGCTAAGGGATCTTTGTATGTGGAATGTGTCAGGAGTTTAATGCTGTATGGCAGTGAGACCTGGGCAGTAAAGGAAGTGGACATTCACAGGCTCAACTGTACAGAAATGACAACGATTAGGTGAATGTGCAGTGCGTCTATGAGTGCGAGGCCTTGGGGGTCTATGTTTATGTTATGATGGAAGCGCTGAGAGGTAGGATGGGACTGGAGTTGTGATGAGGAGGTAAACTGAGATGGTCTGGGCATGTGGAGAGGATGGGGGAAGATAGCTGGGTGTGAAAAGGGAGAAGTGTTAATGTTAGAGGTAGGGCTGTGAGAGGTAAACCAAAAAAACAACTGGGACGAGGTCACTGAGTGGGGCCTCAGAGATAAGGGACTGAATAGGAAGCTGCCAGAGACTGAGCAGCACGGAAAGCTGCCATTAGGCAACCAATGCCGACGCATGCAAGCATGTTGGGGCCTTTACAAAACAAAATGAAAATGAACTCAGCAGGTCATGTTCTATTTACCTAACCAGGACATCAAACACAGTGAAGCTACTATGTAAATAAATTTAATCACATCCTATTATAAATAAATCTAGTATGACACACTGTCAGCACTGCCTTATCATTATTCAAACCAATAAAACTTGATGAAAACAATTAAAACATAAAATACAATATGAACTACAATACACCTACATCGACTGATGGAGTTAGAGAAGCTTAAACCTGACATCCAATCATCAATACAAACAGAGAATGCCATGAATCTAGTAGTCCATGACAATTCACTTGCAGTATACAGCAATCTCTCTACTTTCCAGACGACCACTATCTGGTTAAACCACTGTTCAGACATCGTAGGCTGATGTTCCCGGGGGTCTCTCTCTCTCTCTCTCTCTCAACCCGTAAGTTTGAATTTGGTGTGCGGCGCCAAACAGCCGTGTTTACATTCCATTCCAACCGTCTTCCCCTCCCGCCACTCCGACAGTTGTCTCTGAACTGCCGTGAGTTTTTGTTTTAAAAATCATAACTCACAGTGCTAAGGATTAAGTGCAGTTCAACAATGGATTACTGTACATGCTTCAAGAGCATTTTCACTACTGTCAGAGCTTAAGAGGTGGAGTAAACAGCCACCACGGACATGTAAGTACACTGTCAACTGCCAAATATTTTCCATAATCACTTCTAAATCCTCATTCCCTGGTTACATTTTATTTACTTCATGCTTTGAGTCCCATATTTGAGTGTGTGAAAAAGGTGATTTTCTCAAGTGAATACCATGTCTCTTACATATGTTCACTATCTTGTCATCTGGTGAACATATTTGCCCTACTCACCTCTAAACCATCATTTTCTGGTAACAGTTTATTTATATCATGCTTTGTATCCCATATTTCAGTGCATAAGATGTGAGAAAGGGTGATTTTCTTAGTGACTGCCATGTCCAATACTTACTTACACTATGCTGACAACTGGTGAACACCTCTGCCTTACTCACCTCAAAATCATCATTTTTTGGTTAAAATTCAATTAATTCAAGCTTTGTGTCCATTATTTATGTGAATGAGGTCTTAAATAAGCGCTATGCATGTCCGGTAGGGAGGTAGGTAGGTGGTTTTCTGATTTAGGTTAGGTTAGGTTAGTGTCAGGAATGACCAGTGCTGGAGCTTCAGGGCCACTATCCGGACAAGACCACTTTCTGGTCATGCCTTTGGCTCTATTACAATGGACAGTGGAGGGATTACTGTATTTCTGCTGTCACAGACACTTGTTTTACCTATTAAAAAAAAAAAAATCAAGTCACACCCTGGAGTCCCCTTGGGAAGCTCTTAAGTATAAAATGAATAATACAGGGTGCTTAAAAAAAATGTTAATACGTGTTTTTTTGAGAAACAGACATAAGAGTGCCAGTACAGCAGATCCCAATAACAAATGTATGTTCTTAGAGTCAGTCTCCACTTCTTTACTCCAGAGGCAAGCTTTGATGCCATTTAATTTAGTTGCTTATCTTAAATGTCAGGCCTACACTCCTCATGAGCCAACAAAGGATTAGATGATGTATGTATGTATGTATGTATAGAAAGAAAAGTAGGATATTGAAGTGTTTTCCATGTGATAACGTTTTTTCTGAAGCAACCTGTAAGTGCAACATACTACAGCTTTATAGGTGAGGTCTGAACCTGGTAACAGCTATCCAAACAAATCAATTCAAAATGCCCAAAAGAGGAGCAAACACTGACAGACACAGTGAGGATGGCAACGGGAGGAGCAGGGACTACCAAATATTACTCTACGAACAGACAAAAAAATGCACAGCAAAAAAGTGAAATCATAAAGAGTAATGCATCATACTGGAACAATTATAACTTCACAGTAAGTGTCAGGCACTGGGAGGGGTAAGCTCCACAGCAAAGTCCAGGCTTCAGTCCCTATAATAATATGGCTTCTGAATTTTTGCTGTAACAAAGACAGCATTTCTTGCTTTACCAACACAAAGTGGGTTCTGGCACATCTCTCCTTAATTATGAGGCAAGTTAAGATGGCACTCTAACAACAAAGAGTTAGTTTTGTGGTCATGAGAAACTCAGATTATTACTTCTTAGGTGCCAAAACAATGGAATATGAATGAAAAGACTTGAAAGTACATAGGTCACTTACTAGGAAGAATCCTCAGTATTTGCTTCATTTCCTCCTCAAATCCCACATCAAATATCCTATCAGCTTCATCAATCACCAGACACACCAGATTCTTGTACAGAAAATGTGGTGTGTTCTGCAAATGGTCCAGCAGTCTCCCAGGAGTGGCTACAAGGATGTTCACACCTGGAATGAAAATGCTGTTAATCATCATCATCATCATCATCATCCAAACCTCCTTTCCCACCTGAGGGCAGGGTGAAGAGTGGCAATGTCCAGACAGCCCAAATCTGACCACTGTTGTATGAACAAGGCAACCTATCACCAACCTCTTGCACTACTTCTCCAGTACATAAGAGACAGACACTGTGAACATTGTTTCCTGATTCTATCTCACTAATGGCCTGCTCTCCCACCCTTCACTAATAGTGGTACTAACAAACTTTTCTTGCTCTGTCTCAACCATTTTTCCCTTTTCCACTCTCTCAGCAATATACTGCACAACTGTTTTTTCTCCTATGCAGCTGAAGCTTTTCAATCACTACCAAATAAATGATAATCATGCCATGCCCCCTCACCATAAAAACACTCGAAAAGCATTTTATAGAAACGTAGTTCAATGAAGTACCAAAAACAGCTAATTAGCCACCCCCAATATGATTATGTATTAGTTCAATGTGTTCTTACTCCCTCCAAAGAATTTTATTTAGATTGTAGTAGGTGGGGGGTGCTCACCATCCACTCACTCGAAGTAGTGCTGCTCTCAGGTGTCTGCCCTTTCCTCTCCTCCTTCCTTCTTTCCTTCCATCGTCTTCTGTCTTTCTTCTCCTCCTTCCATCTTTCTTTCCATCATCTTCTGTTTTTCTTCTCCTCCTTCCTTCTTTCCTTCCATCGTCTTCTGTCTTTCTTTCCTTCATTCTTTCCTCGTCCTTCTGCCTATGGGTGACTTTACACACCCTCTTCTGTCTTTCCTTCCTTCTTTCTTTCTTCTTCATTCTTCTGCCTCTGGGTGACTCTACACTGAGTGAAAAGCCAAACTGTTTCCTGTACACCAGAAAACCATTTACTACGCTGGGTGGTAATCATATAACCAAATTTTGGCAACTGGTGGTTTAATGGGTAACTATAGTGCTCCAATCTGATTGAGCCTGAGCAGGTTTATATCCAAGGAATGGTTGGGGTTCATTGCTCCTGTAATGCTACTCAGGAATAAGTGAGGCTGGTCACTCTCATCTTAACCCCTTAACCGCGGGTCGTCACTTTCGTGATGGTCGGGTGCAATGGATCATACCACAGGGTGTCATTTTTTTTTTTTTAATGCAAAGAAGAAGGAACCAAAGGTCACAGGCCTGCATACTGTTCCTTCCAAGAAAAAGCAAAAACAATACAAAAGAGAGCCAAATTCAAGATCCGTTCATTTCGAGATGCCTGGACACACTGCGTTTGAAAGACTGGAGATCATAGGAAGTAGGAAATACAGACAGAGGAAGACAGTTCCAGAGTTGACCAGTTGCATAAATGAAGGACTGGGAGTAACGGTTAACTCTTGCATTAGAGAGCTGGACAGAAAAGGGATGAGAGTTTGTTGCTAGACGGGTACTTCATGCCCGTCGTAGAGGCGGAGGGATGCAAACAGACAGTCAGGGGAACA
>JAGKTI010002929.1:0-15371 GCA_018397915.1 Birgus latro
ATATATATATATATATATATATATATATATATATATATGCCTTATAATTACACTGAGCGTCAGAATATCGCACCTTTATACACTCACTAGGATTATTTCGACTTAGAATATAGTTATGCACTAAAATAATAATTTCCGACTAATATTATACCCGTTTCCACTTTATACTAATATTTACATACTCACTGGCCTTATAATTACACTGAGCATCAGAATATCGCTCCTTTATACACTCGCTAGGAATGTTTCGACCTAAAATATGTTTATGCACCAAAATAATATTTTTCAACTAATATTATACCCTTATCCACTTTATAGTAATATTTACATATTCACTGGCCTTATAATTACACTGAGCGTCTGTATGTCGCATATTTTCCTGAGAATGAGCATCACATCGCTATCACACCATCTCAGAACTGCATCATTGTGTGGTATTCCCTGAAACAGGGGTGAATGCATAGAACCACATCACACTCAACCCACTCATAGTGGGTGTCTTTTCTCTGTGTGTTGGGTCTCACTCAGGAATTACCACACCTGCGTTGGGGCCTAGGTCTGTTTGGTTAGGGAGGGATAGGAGTAGCAAGGTGGCGGCCGGCAATTCTCAGGGGAGTTTGGGCGGTAGGGGCAGTGCGGAGTCGTTGCTGACTTCTCTCTTCAGTATACTTGGCTATAATTTCCCTGACCAGCTCCCTGACAAACCCTTCAAACGTTTCCTGCACACCTGTTGGCATGGCATGTAGGTGGTGGCAATTTAGGGCAGTTATGTCGAGCAATTGAAAGAAGAGCTTTTTGTTCCACTTCATGATGGTCCTGGCACATTCAACACTCGATATCATGGAGTCTGACTGGTCCACGAGCCGCTTATTGATGTTATAATCCAGCACACACTCAGGTTTCCAGATGCGGCGCCTGCTCTCACTGCGGTAATCCACGGACTCTGTGCAGTGCATCAAAGGGCGGTGAACTGTCGATAAGAGGCAGACTACTCTGTTGTGATTCCATACTGTTGCTAGGATGTTATAAGCCTTGACGAATACCCACCTCATTTTTCTCTAGTTTCCGCCCGACCTTGACCATGTGACACCGGTTCACCTTTACGGTACCACAGAGTCCCGTGTCATGCAGGTGTAGATAACGAGCGAGAAGAGGGCTAGTGTACCAGTTATCGAGGTAGAGGATATGACCACGATGAAGGTACTCTTCAGTCATTGTCTTCACCACTGCTCCCGAGAGTCCAATACTGTGATCTTCTATTATGTCTGTCTGTGCACCAGTGTACAAGACTATGTCGTGCACATAACCATTCCTATAGTCACACATAACAAAGATCTTGAATCCAAAACGGTGCCTTTTGCTGAGTATATACTGACAAAAATAAATATTGCCTCTCCACAGCACGTGACTCTCGTCTGTGACAAGGTCTCTATAGGGATAAAATGAGGAACAAAATGTTTGCCGTAGGTGATCAAAAACCAACCTAATCCGCCTCATCTTATCTGTGTCATTTACACTGCCAGGATCATCAGCATCGTAAAAGTGGAGGTGGCTTAGAATTTGCTGAAAACGATTATGGCTCATGATCTTGCCAAAGATCGGTGTATGCATGAGAGGATCTGTAGTCCAGTATGACGGAATTCTTTTTTTTACATAAAATACCCATCAAAAGTACCAGGCAAATAAATATGAACATCTCTGACAGGGAGACATGGTAATCATAAATGATTGAATGCCTGCTCCTTGTGCCCAGTCTTTCACTCTCACGTCGCTGGCTGCTTACAAACCGGTTGGTTTATTCAATAATCTGCTCGACAAAACCCTTACCGAAAAACAGGTGGAAAAAATCCAGCCTGCTTGAGCCACGGTGAATGCCAGGAGCAGTGCAGCCAGCTCGTCCCTGCTCAGTGAAGGGGTGAATGATGGAAGAAAAATCACTACCATCTTCCCAATTCCGCATCACATCGCCCCCATCGTCGCCTTTGTCGGGATGGGGAGGAGATGATGGTGGGGGAGGATGGGGAGGAGGAGAGCGGAGGGCTTCCCCACTCGCACTCCTCTTCCCTCGTCCTATACCCTTACCCTTACCTTTACCCTTACGGCCTTGTGGAACATCAGGGAGCTGTGGGGAGGAAGTTTGGGAATATTGGGTAGCATAAGACATGCTGGTGAGTGGCTCCTCCTCTCCTCCCCGCTCCATCCAAACACCATGTGATTCACCCTGCTCACTCACCGCCGCACCTCGTGAACTCTGCTGCCTTACACCACCACATGAGCGCAATGACTCACTCCCGCCACTCTCCCTTTCAGTAACTGCCCCAACAATTTCCCTTTCACTGAGCACACCCTCAACACCACTTCCACCCTCCCCAAACAAGACATTAGGCCCATACCCGAGTGTACGACGTGCTGTCCTCTCGAGGCCGCGATGGGTGATGATCTCGTGGCCGTACCACGTGGCAGCACGTCCCACAGCTCCCTCCTCATCCTCGCTTTCCCCCTCCACATTATGGAGGGGCTGGAAAGAGGTTGTAGCACGATGTTTTGGTGCTGGCTGGCCCTCTCTAGCGGCACGATACGTGATGTAGTGCTGCTTCCTTGGTGAGGGGATCTCTTCATCACTGCTACTAGTTTCCTCCTCCTGTGGCTGGATGTAATCTTTGTCAGCCACCTCGTCATCGAGGGGCAAATCACTGTCACCTGTGAAGGCATCCAGAGTGGCTTGAATTTGCTGCTCTGAGAGACCTCACCATGCCATGTCTGACCTAGGTCACTGCCGAGAGGCGAGTGAAAGAGGTGCGGCTGCACGCGGGTCATGCGGGGTCACCGAGTGTCCCCGCCTGGTGGCAGATAGGGGAAGGTTGTCCACGCCCACGTACCCAAAATCAAGCGCAAAATTTTAAATTTGTGCAAATTATGAACCTTCCAATTGCACGACGTGCCGGTACATCGATGGGTGTAGCTGTGACAAAACATCACGACGTACCCATATGTCAATGGGACGCCTCGGGTTAAGGGTGACTTCTCGTCCCTTGGACAAGAGCCTGGAGCAAGGTTCTCTTTCTAGACCGGGTGGGCTCTTTTAAGGCGTTCAGTGCGAACAGGGCACAAAATACAAGGCAACAACCTTACGTGCATATTACCACAAATTACAATCTGGTACAGTATGAATGGCACACTTTTCAAGGAAATAATGTCGCACACAGATAGACAGGGCTGGAGGACTTGGCGACAGGAGGGGGGCCAGTAGTAGTGGAGGGCCCAGGTCAGTGTCCTGCATCAGGAGGCCCTAGGGTCATCGGGACTTCCGGGGCCTGCGTCAAGAGGCCGACACATCGTCATCTTGTCCAGGAGCGATGGGAGGGCTGTGGTCAGGGGTATGTCCTTCTGCTTGAGGACGGGACTCGGGCCTAGGGGCTGGGCCCGAACAGGGAGAGTAGGCGCACTTGCCTGCCTTTACCCTGCCAGCAAAGTGGACATTGCGTGGGGCTAGGGAAGTCTCGTCCCGGGGTCCTAGGGATGCCTCGGCTGGTCCAGGGGCTGCGGTCTCACTCCTGAGCCTCCGTCAGGTGAGAGCTGTGGCAGCTCAGGGCGGCAGAGTCCAACAGGGGCTGGGGCCGCCGAGGGTCGAGGGGGAGGGCTGAGACTCCGGACACCAGGGGTCCTTGCCAGGCCTCCTCCAACTGCTGGTCGAGTGGGAGGATGTCTCTGTGAGGAGAGAGGGAGAGGGCACTTACCGTGACCCTTTCTTTTTGGTCTTTTAGTGGAATGGTAGGGTGGCTGTCTCCCAGGTGCAGCAAGGTGGCTGTCACTGTTCCTCCATTTGTGGAGTTAGAGCGAGGGTGGCTGGTGTCCGTCTCCTCCCCGCGTGCGGTAGGGTCACCGTCACCCGGTGTGAGTGAGTGCGGTAAGGTGGCCGTCACTATATCTCGTTTTGTGGAGTTAAAGTGAGGGCGGCTGGTGTCTGTCTCCTCCCCGTGTGCGGCAAGGTGGCCGTCACCTGGTGTGAGTGAGTGCGGCAAGGTGGCCAACACCTGGTGTGAGTGAGTGCGGCAAGGTGGCCGTCACCTGGTGTGAGTGAGTGTGGCAAGGTGGCCATCACCTGGTGTGAGTGAGTGCGGCAAGGTGGTCGTCACCTGGTGTGAGTGAGTGCGGCAAGGTGACCGTCACCTGGTGTGAGTGAGTGCGGCAAGGTGGCCGTCACCTGGTGTGAATGAATGCGGCAAGGTGGCCGTCACTATACCTCCTTTGGTGGAGTTAAAGCGAGGGCGGCTGATGTTCGTCTCCTCCCCATGTGCGGCAAAATGGCCGTCACCCGGTTTGAGAGAGTGCAGCAAGGTGGCCGTCACTTGTCCTCTTTTTGTGGAGTTATAGCGAGGGCAGCTGGTGTCCCTCCCCGCGTGCGACAAGGTGGCCGTCACCTGGTGTGAGTGAGTGCAGCAAGGTGGCCGTCACTCTACCTCCTTTCATGGAGTTATAGCAAGGGCGGCAAGGTGGCCGTCTCCTCCCAACTTGCAGCAAGGTGGCCATCACCCAGTATGGCTGGGGGAGGGAAGCAGCAAGTGGGCGGCTGGTGGCCGACTCTGGGGTGCTGTCTGGGGCTAGAGGAGTAGCCCCACCCTCAACCAGGCGACGTCTGGTCTGGTGGAGATGTAATTCACCATGACTGCTACCTAGGCGGCAGGTTACCTAAGCGCGAGAGGGGCATGCGAGAGAGACGCAGGTGTCCCCGTCTGGTAAGGAGCCCTCTTGCTTTTTTTTTTTTTTTTATGCAAGGAAGAAGGAACCAAAGGCCGTGAGCCCGCAAACTGTTCCTTACAAGAACAAACAAAAACAATACAAAAAGAGAGCCAAATTCAAGATCCATTGTTCATTTCGAGATGCCTGGATACACTGCGTTTGAAGGACTGGAGATCATAGGAAGTAGGAAATACAGACAGAGGAAGACAGTTCCAGAGTTGACTGGTTGCATAAATGAAGGACTGGGAATAACAGTTAACTCTTGCATTAGAGAGATGGACAGAAAAGGGATGAGAGGTTGTTGCTAGACAGGTGCTATGTGCACGTCGTAGAGGTGGAGGGATGCAAGCAGACAGTTCAGATGAACAGTAGCCAATGAAGTAGCGATAGAAAAGAGATAAAGATGCAACAGTGCTGCGAAGAGACAGAGGTTGAAGGGAGCTAGTAAGAGGAGGAGAGTTAGTGAGACGAAAATCCTTTTACTCCACCCTATTGAGAAGGGCTGCATGTGGAGAGCCTCCCCACACATGAGAGTTGTACTCTAAACAGGGGCGAATAAAATCCGTGTACAAAGTCAACAACTGTCCAGGGGTAAAGAAGGTTCGGAGTTGGCTTAGCACACCTAATCTCTTGGAAGCAGATTTCACAAGAGATGTAATATGTTCCTTCCAAGATAAATCCCTAGTGAATGAAACCCCAAGCATGTTCAAGGATGATGCAGGAGCAAACTGTACATTATTAAACATCAGTGGGTTCTCCTGTGGAAGATTTTGGCGGGTTGATAGGTATAAGAATTGAATCTTTGATGCATTAAAAACAACAAGATTATTTTTATCCCAGTCAAAGATACGAGCCAAGTCAGACATTAGGTGTGCCATAGCCTCATCCCTTGTTTGCTGAAGCAACTGCTGAGATGGACATTGCAGGAACTGAAAGGAAAGGTGAAGGGTGGAATGATCAGCGTACAAGTGGATAGGGTTAGAGGTACAGCTTAGGAGGTCATTGGTGAATAAAAGGAAGAGAGTTGGTGATAGGACAGAACCCTGAGGAACACCACTGTTGATAGATCTAGGAGTAGAGCAATGGCCGTCTACGACGGCAGCTATAGAACGACCAGAAAGGAAGCTAGAGATGAAGGCACAGATAGAAGGATAGAAACCGTAAGAGGGCAGTTTAGAAATTAAAGATTTATGCCAGACTCGATCAAAAGCCTTTGAGATGTCAAGTGCAGTGGCAAAGCTTTCGCCAAAGTCCCAAAAGGAGAATGACCAGGAGTCCGAAAGGTAAGTGAGAAGATCGCCAGTGGAGCATCCCTGACGGAACCCATACTGACGATCAAAAAGAAGGTTGTGAAAGGAAAGATGCTTTAAAATTTTTCAGGTAAGAATAGACTCAAACACTTTTGAGACTCAGCATGTTAAAGCAATTGGACGATAGTTAGAAGGTTTGGAATGGTCACCCTTCTTTGGGACTGGCTGAATGAGAGCAGACTTCCAGCAAGAAGGAAAGGTACAAGTTGACAGACAAAGGCGAAGGAGTTTACCTAGGCAGGGTGTAAGCACAGAAGCCCAGTTCTTGAGGACAACAGGAGGGACCCCATCAGGCCCATATGCCTTGTTAGTATTGAGACAAGAGATGGCTGTAAATACATCAGCTGAAGAAATTTTAATGTCAGCCATAAGGAAGTTAGAGGGGGAAAGTGATGGAGGAACAGCACCGGAATCGTCTAAGGTGGAACTGGAGGAGAAAGTCTGGGTGAAGAGATTTGCTTTATCAGTAGTAGAAACAGCTACAGAGCCATCGGAGGAGAAAAGAGGAGGGAAGGATGATGAGGTAAAGTTGTTTGAAAGATTTTTGACAAGGTGCCAGAAGGAGCATGAAGAATTCGAGTTGGAGAGTTGAGAACATTTAGTGCGGATGAAATTATTTTTAGCAGAACAAAGAACAGACTTAGCACGATTCCGGGCAGAAACATAAGAAAGATGTGATTCAGGGGTGGGTTGGCTCCAGTACCTTTTGTAGGCCCTCTCCTTGTTGCGGACAGGATTAGAACAAGCGTGATTAAACCAAGGCTTTCTTGCATTAGACAAAGGATATGAGAAAGGAATGTATGCTTCCATGCCCGAGAGAATAGCCTACGTAATGCGTAAGGCACACGCAGATGGCTCCTGGCCATGGAAGCAATAATAATTCCAGGGAAATTCAAAGAAGTACTGCCTGAGGGCCTCCCAATCCGCAGCTCCAAAGTGCCTCAGACGACGTTTCTTTGGAGGGTCCCCAGGCTGCACAGGAGCAATAGGACAGGTTAAGATAATAAGGTTATGATCGGAGGAGCCCAACGGAGAAAAAAGATTAACAGTATAAGCAGAAGGATTAGTGTGTAAGGAAAAGATCAAGTATGTTGGGGCTCTCTCCAAGGCGTTCAGAGATACAGGTAGGGTGCTGTACAAGCTGCTCTAGGTCATTAAGGATAGAAAAGGTGTAGGCTTGTTCACCAGGTGTATCAGTGAAAGGAGAGGAGAGCCAAAGATGATGGTGAACATTGAAGTCTCCAAGAATGGAGACTTCAGAGAAAGGAGAAATGGATAGAATTTGTTCCATCATAGAAGTAAGATAATCGAAGAATATTTGATAGTAGAATTAGGCGATAAGTAAACAGCACAGGTATATTTATTCAGAGAATGACAGGAGAGCCGAAGCCAGAAAGTAGAGAATTCAGAAGAATCAAGTTCAGGAACACAAGAGCAAAATAGGTCATTGCATACATATACACAACAGCCACCTTTGGCTTTGAAATGAATATTGAGAAAGTAGGAGGATACAGAAAAGGGTTTGCTGTCGGTTGCCTCAGACAGCTGTCTCTGTTAAGACAAGAAGGTGAGGCTTAGAGGAGGAGAGGTGGTATCTCCTGGGGTGGGTGTCTTGCCCAAGTAAGGTTGATGGGGAGCTTCGTATTTTGCCGTGTGTCGAGGCTCTGTATTTCACCACCGTCGGTGGGGAAAAAGTCATGTCGCCGTGCCTGGAGGTGGTAGGTATGGGATGTGCCGGACTGGTGATGCGGTGTGAGGTGCTGTAGGAAGGAGATCCAGTGGTTGGTGAAGAGATCCGGTTGGTGGCCACTTGCAAAAGTGACGAACAGTGTGGAGGGTTGGGGTGATTCCTGTAGGAGGCGCCGTAGGTGGAGTGTTCCCCTGAACATGTTTTTTCTTGCCTGTGATGGGGGCCTAGGTGACACGGAGGATTTTCATAGCCGGAGATGTTTTTTTTTTTTCTTTTTTCTTTTTATGTGTCCGACTCTGGGCATAGGCTTTACAGCCTGCTATCAAGGCCCATCCGTCCTCCCACATACCATACACCTCTACATGTCACCACTTCGGCGCTTAACACCCACCGTCCATATTGAATACATGCTAGGGCCGTCTCATACAGGTCTGGTGTATTGGTATTAGCGGGGTTATTTTTACGACATGTCGACGGGTCTTCTGGTAGATCAGTAAAGCCTGATTTAATGAAATTCAAATCCTTAAACTGTGCCCTGCCCCAGCAAGGATTCGAACCTGGGTCCCTCGGGACTGCAAGCCAACTCTCTACCGATTGAGCTACCTGTTGATGGTGGACTGGGGTTGAATGCTGGCCATCATCTGGAAGGCTGGCGTTTTATGCCGAGGGTTGGTGGTGGCGATGTCCCCTGGGAGTGTGAGTGGCTCTGTTAGCAGAGCTTGGTGAATACGATGCGTCACTTGGTTGGTGTTTGGTGGCGTCGGGGTGGTGGGTGGCGATGATGAGGGGGTGGCGGTATATCGCTGTGGTGGGCATGAGAATCGCCAGGATCGGGTGGTGGAGGTGGTGAGTTTGGGCGTGGGTGGAGAGGGATGTGATGGGGTGTGGGATGTGGAGTGGCAGTTGGTGGTTGGTGGTCGGGGTGGGGGAGATGGTGCGGTTAGTGGGGTGGCAGGGGTTGGGAGTTACTTAGCCGTGGGAATGCAGTGTGGAGGGGATGGTATGAGTTGTGCAGGAGGTGCAAGATGCTTAGGACATGGTGGTGTGAGGAGGGGTGGCGGATTAAGGGTTGTGGAATGCGGCGTGCTGTGTAGTTCTGGAGAGGTAGCATACGCGTGCGAGTGAGGTGATTTGGTGCTGGTGGCACGGGAGGTGGAGGTGAGAGGGGATGAGTAGGGCGAAGAGGAGGTAGGTGAGGAGGAGGGGATGGGACATGAGGCGGAGGAGGGGGAGGAGGTAAAGTATACGGAATAGGAATCTGAGGGAGAGGTGGGAGTGGATGGGGAAGAAGCAGCCGTGGGGGTGGGGGACGTAGGTTTGTTCACCGTGTACGGTTTGACGTGTCTATTACAGTAGGTGCGCGGGGTGTTGTGATAGTCAATGGTGACTTGGTATGGGTTGGGGATATGGGTAATTGTGTAGGGGCCCATGAATCGAGGGGCCAGTTTGTGTGGGGTTGGTAGTCAGGCCACCATAAACGTATCTCCGGGCTTGTAGGGGTTGGTGGGTGCGATGTCCGGCTTGAGGTCTTGGTGTTTTTGCAGGTGATGTAACCTGCTTTTTAGGTAGTGAAGGGGGTCGGACACTGGGAGCTTGGTCGGTGGTTTGAGGTGATGTCTGAGAGGAAGGAGGGGCGGGGCTTCTCCGAAAACACGCTCGTGGGGGGATATGCCATCGTCTCTAGGGCAGGTGTTTAGTCCCCACTGCACGATCTTTACATGGGCGGGCCAGTCTTCATCTTGGGTCTCCTCTATTCAGGTGCACACCTGGGTCAAGGGAGTGCGATGGCTCCTTTCACATATGCCATTTCCTTGGGGCCAGTAGGGAGAGGAGTGGGAAATTTGGTATCCAAAAATGGTAGCGAGTTCTTGCCATACTTTTCCAGTGAATTTGGGCGCGTTGTCTGAATGTAGCACCTGTGGGATATGGAAATAGGGAAGGACGTGGTGGACAAGGGCTTCGGCTACTGCCACAGCATGGTGTTCCTTAGCTGGACAGGCGGTAAGGAACTTGGAGTAGCTGTCCACGAACGTGATTATATAACGGTAGCCAGCTTTTGGTGGTAAGGGGCCTACTACGTCCATGGCCAGGAGTTGCCAGGGTTTGTGAGACGTGATTCTGCCAGCGGGGCCGGAGGTGCGGGTGATGTCCTTCCTGAGGGCACAGGCCCGGCAGGCTTGGACCACCTGTTGAGCCAAGCTGGAGGGGCAAGGGGTCCAATAGATGTCCCAAAACACCTGTAGTAATTTTTTGGTGCCCAGGTGGATCCCGTTGTTAGAATGGAGATGGGTCAAGGTGTCCAGGGCAGTGTCGGGGTCGAATATGATGTGGCCCATTTGCGTGAAGAGGTGGTCGCCTTGTTGGGTGAGTTTAGAAAAGATGTGGGCTGGTATCCTGTCTGGTCAGTTGCTATTCCACCATTGTTGGATCAGTTTGGACGCGGGGTGGATGGTTTGTAAAGCGAGCTGGGACAAGGCGTCGGTGTTCGTGTGGAGCTTCCCAGGGCGATAGGAGATTTCGTAGTGGAAATTTTCTAGGGTCTCCTTCCATCTGATGAGTTGCGCATTTTGGGAGTTTGATTGTCGGAGCCATTGGAGTGACTGGTGGTCGGTGATGATGGTGACCTTAGTGCTCGATAGGCAAGCCTGGAAGTGCTCTAGGGCCCAGATTATTAAGAGGCACTCGCGCTTGGTGGCAGTTTAGTTCATTTCAGCTTGGTGGAGGGTCTTTCTGGCACATGCGATAATGTGCTCTCGTCCTTGTACTTGGGCTAGGATGGCGCCAATTGTGATGAGTGACACGTCCGTGTATAGGCGAAACAGCAGGTTGTAATCGGGGAAGGGGACAACGGGGGCTGTGATAAGTCTGTCTTCAAGGCATGAAAGGCAGTGACTGTCCTCTGTCCATATAGAAGGCTCTCCCTTTTTAGTCAGGTCATGAAGGGGCTTAGTGATGTCGACGAAGCCCTTTACAATTCTCCAGTAATAGGAGGTTAGTCCCAGGAAAGCTCGGACTTCCGTTATGTCTTTTGGTGGTGAAAGGGCTGCAATGGCGCGAAGAAGCTTGTCTGGGTTGGGGGCAATCCCTTCCTGGGAGATAATGTGTCCGAGGAAGGCAATGGAGCGTGCCGCCAGGATGCATTTGGATGATTTAAGTTTTAACCCAGCCTGCCTGATTCGTTGGAAGACTTGCTTGAGGCGGTGGAGGTGGTTGGCCCTGGTTCTGTTGAAAACGATGATGTCGTCTAGGTAGGCCAGGCAAGTCTCGCACGTGAGGCCACTCAGGATGGACTCCATCTGACGCGAGAAGGTGGCAGGGGTGTTGCAGAGTCCGAAAGGCAGGACGTTGAACTCGTAATGTCTCCCGTTGCTGGTGGAGCAGTTTTCTCTCTGTCGGTGGGGTGTAATGGAACCTGCCAATACCCTGACTGGAGGTCCAAGGTGGAAAACCACGATGCTCTGTACAGGGAGTCAAGGGAGTCGTCTATACATGGCAGGGGTGTGGCGTCTTTGGCGGTAATGTTGTTTAGGTGTCTGTAGTCCACACAGAATCGCATTGACCCGTCTTTCTTTTTCACTAACACAACAGGGGAGGACCATGGGCTGGTGGAGGGTGAGATGATGCTGGCATCTATCATTTCCTTGACCTGCCGGTCCTCCTCAGCTCGTTGGTGGGGGGTTTTCATCGAGATGGTTGGCGAATTGGTGGTCCTTCAGTGTGGATCACATGGGTCAGGACAGTGGTGTGGTCTAAATTAGTTGGTCCTGAGGTGAATAGGTTCTGAGAGTCCAGGAGCAGGTGGCGTAGGCTGTCCATTTGGTGGGGAGAAAGATGGGGGGTAGGGGGGAAGGGGGGAGGGATGTGAGGAGGTGTGCAGAGCTCGGCCTCTTCCATTTCTCCCACGACTGGCCCCTTTGGTAGGGTATGGTTGGCGATGTGCACCGTATCACGGTGAGGGGGAGTAGGCACAAGAAAAGGGTTCTGGGGGGTAGGGAGGGGGAAAACAGAATGGGGGTTCCCAATGGCCTGTTTAGTTGTACCCAAGCCTCATGATGAGGGGGGATGGTGAGGGTGGAGGAGATGATAGTGGGAAAGGTGAGGGTGGGGGGGGGGCAGGCAGAGGAATAAGGGGTCAGGAACCCCAGGGGGCACAGGGTGAGGACCGGGGCCGAGGGGGGGAGTCGTGCATGTGCAGATGGGCTGGGGGGTGGAGTCCGGTGGTTTGTTAAATTGGAGTCGCTGCCCGTCGCAGTCGATGCTTGTCCAGAGCTTTTGAAGGAGGTCCAGCCCCAGGTATCCATCATATGCATGACAAGAGGAGACAAAAATGATAAAGGGGTGAAATGCAGAGACGTTCTGGTGCGAGTCTGCACATAGGGCCTGCGTTTCCCCATGTATGGGCAGGGGGCCATCCCCCGCATCAACAAGGTGAGCTGAGGTGGGGAAAAGCGGGCCAAAGGTCGAGCGATGATGGGAGTAGAAATGACTGTACAGGCAGGATCTAGCCGCTCCCGTATCGACTAACAGCCTTGCTTTTACCCCATTCCAGCCTCATCTTGTTGTAGACTAGGGGGCAGTATTTCTGTGCAGTGGCCCCTGCCACCGTGGAGAGATGCGGGGGCGGTCCTACAAATCCAGCTGCTGTGGTGTATCGCTGTCCTCGGGCTCCGCTTCCCCGCGGTCTAAGTGGTTGTCCGTGGCAGCAGCGCCTTCGGTGCCCTCATCCTGCAGGACTGAAATCTTACAGCGTCCCTGCATGGTGGATTTCCTCTGAGCTGCTTTCAGTTGCTCCCTGATGTCATGGAGGGGGCATTTATTGCTACAGGAGGTGAACTCCCATGGGATGATGGAAATCCAAGTGGTGTCTCTTGTGTCAGAACGCTTGCATGAGGGATGGAGGGCATTAGTGGAGGGCTTGGCTGGACTGGAGGTAGGCGAGAGGGACATGGTGGCGCTTTTTTTGTGTGGGGAATCTGCTTACAGTGCCAATCTGCTGTAGGGTAGTATGGGCAACGGGGAGGTGACATGTGGTTTGGATATCTTGATCCAAGTTTCCCGTGGGATCGTGGATTGTAAAATGCTCCCTGACAGCGTTGGGGAGAATCCTGACCAGAGAATTGAAAACATGTTGCTCCTGGGTTTCCTTGTTGCATTCCGGGTATGGGGTGGTGACGAGTTGCCGTGCCTGGACGAGGGTGTTGTCGAGGTTTCCATCATAGGTGTGGAAGTCGACCTGTGCTAGCGCTACGACTTTCCCTAATGAGGGAGTGACTGCCTGAGTAGTAAGTCTGGTGAATTCTGCCCATGTTAACTCTGAGACGATCTTGGGTGCGATTGTGGCTACTGCTTTGCCCAGAAGTGGTAGCGTTACTGCTATTTTCTGTCTGTCTGTCTCAAAGGCTATGTCAAGCAGTGGTTTTCTATTTCCATGTATTTGTGGATGTCATATTGTTCAGAGTCGGATTTGGGTATCTGGACGTGTGGGTTTGGTGCCATTTTACCGAAGTTTCCCTTATTCCCGTTGCCATCCACAGGGTCAAGATCCACCGCTGGTCACCAGTGTTATGCTGTGTGTTTAAGGGTGTGACTTCTCGTCCCTGAAGCATGGTTATCTTTCTAGACCAGGTGGGCTCTTTTAAGGCATTCAGTGGGAACAGGGCATAAAACACAGGGCAACAACCTTACACATATATTACTACAAATTACAATCTGGTACAATATGTATGGCACACTTTACAAGTAAATAATGTCACACACAGATAGACAGGGCTGGAGGACTTGGCTACAGGAGGGTGTGACTGGGGCTGCTGCAGTATGGGGCCCAGTAGTAGTGGAGGGCCCAGGTCAGTGTCCTGCGTCAGGAGGCCCTAGGGTCGTTGGGACTTCCGGGGCCTGCGTCAGGAGGCCGACCCATCGTTGTCTCGTCCGGGAGTGATGGAAGGGCTGTGGTTGGGGGTGTGTCCTTCCACTTGAGGATGGGGCTCAGGCCTAGGGGCTGGGCTCGAACAGGCCGAGTAGGCGCACTTGCCTGCCTTTACCCTGCCAGCGAAGCGGACATTGTGTGGGGCTAGGGAGGTCTCGCCCCGGGGTCCTAGGGACACCTCAGCTGGTCCTTGGGCTGTGATCTTACTGCTGAGCCTGCATCAGGTGAGGGCTGCGGCAGCTCGGGGCGGCAGAGTCCGACAGGGGCTGGGGCTGCAAAGGGTCAAGGGAGAGGGCTAAGACTCTGGACAACAGGGGTCCTTGCCAGGCCTCCTCCAACTGCTGGTCGAGAGGGAGAGCATATCTGTGGGGAAAAAGTGGTCTCCCACATTCGGCAAGGTGGCCGTCACCGTTCTTCCTTTTATGGAGCTGCAGCGAGGGCGGCTGGTGTCTGTCTCCTCCCCACTTGCGGCAAGGTGGCCGTCGCTATTCCTCCTTTTGTGGAGTTAGAGCAAGAGCAGCTGGTGTCCGTCTCCTCCCCGCGTGCGGCAAGTTGGCCGTCACCCGGTGTGAATGAGTGCGGCAAGGTGGCCGTCACTATTCCTCCTTTTGTGGAGTTAGAGTGCGGCTGGTGTCATCTTCTCCCCGCGTGTGGCAAGGTGGCCGTCACCCGGTGTGAATGAGTGCGGCAAGGTGGCCATCACTATTCCTCCTTTTGTGGAGTTAGAGCGAGGGTGGCTGGTGTCCGTCTCCTCCCCGCATGCGGCAAGGTGGCCGTCACCTGGTGTGAGTGAGTGCGGCAAGGTGGCCATCACCCAATGTGAGTGAGTGTGGCAAGGTGGCCATCACCCGGTGTGAGTGAGTGCGGCAAGGTGGCCATCACTATACCTCCATTGGTGGAGTTAACCCTTAAACCTCGGGGTTGTCGGAGGTGCGTCGTGCCCATCCCGCAGAGCAAATCCAGGCTCCTATTGACTTTTTAAAAATATTTACCAAAAATCAGTTATTAGTCCTAGAATATTATAATTACATATGCATATGGCACATACCTTCAGCTTTCTCCTAGTTTTTTTTTTAGCACTCGTCAACTACCGTAGGACTTGTGGAGACTTCTGAAGTTGGGTAACTAAGTCTCCACTTTACACTTCCCGACTTCCCGTAATATGAATACCACTGCCAGATATTAGCACTAGAAACACTATTCAATGATTTCCAAGTAGTTTGAAATCCATACTCCAAAAAAAAAAAAACACTGTGAAAGCAATGTAAAATACGAACTCGTATGAACCTCCCACTCGCGCTAATTCGCCACTGGTATTCTGTCATTTCTTACTCATATACACACTCACACTTTATTATTTCTAGTACTTTATTACATATATCTACAGTCCTTTACCGCTTCCCACATGATGTTTAGTAGGGGTAGAGGTCACAGGGCCGTTTACAATGGCCGCAAATGCGGCAGAAATGGAGGGGCGCAACTGCGACGTGATTTGATTTCACGATTTCACTATGAAGGATGAGAGCGAACTGAATGTACAATATGTATCTTGGTAGCCAAGAGTTGAAAATGTCAGCTGCTAATGTATATGCTAAGAAATAAGTCGAAGAAAATCTAGACAATACATAATAAATTAGGTAGTTCCAGGTGAATATAAATATCACTCAGGCTTCTCCCTTCCTTTCTTATATACATTTATATTACGGGA
>JAGKTI010002929.1:15791-29959 GCA_018397915.1 Birgus latro
ACCCGACCGTCACGAAAGTGACGACCCACGGTTTAGGGGTTGAAGCGAGGGCGACTGATGTCCGTCTCCTCCCCGTGTGCGGCAGGCTGGCCGTCACCCACTGTGAGAGTGCAGCAAGGTGGCCGTCACTTGTCCTCCTTTTCTGGAGTTATAGCGAGGGCGGCTGGTGTCCATCTCCTCCCCGTGTGCGGCAAGGTGGCCGTCACCCGGTGTAAGTGCGCCAAGGTGTCTGTCACTCTACCTCCTTTTGTGGAGTTATAGCGAGGGCAGCAAGGTGGCCGTCTCCTCCCCGCATGCGGCAAGGTGCCCATCACCCGGTATGGCTGAGGGAGGGAAGCAGCAAGTGGGCGGCTGGTGGCCGACTGCCGGGTGCTGTCTGGGGCTAGAGTAGCAGCCCCACCCTGAACCTGGCGACACTTGGTCCGGTGGAGATGTAATTCACTGTGACTGCTACCTAGGCGGCGGGTTACCTGAGTGCGAGAAGGGTGCATGGGAGACGCAAGTGTGCCTGTCTGGTACTGAGCCAGCGCCGCATATTTCTGCTCCCTGGGTATCTCCTCCTGGGGTGGGTGTCTTGCCCAGGTAAGGTTGTTGGGGAG
Source organism: Birgus latro (assembly GCA_018397915.1). Lineage (NCBI taxonomy): Eukaryota > Metazoa > Arthropoda > Malacostraca > Decapoda > Coenobitidae > Birgus > Birgus latro. The sequence goes on from JAGKTI010002929.1 coordinate 16,391, forward strand.
CTTTGGTATTTCGCTGTGTGTCTAGGCTCTGCATTTCACTTCCAAACTCCTCATCCACTTTCTTCTTACTCTCCTTCACCAGTCTCTTCAACTTTCTTCAGCTCACATTTACCTCTCATCTTCTCCCCTACCTCTGCTCGCTAGCCATTCACTATATGCCTTCTTTTGTTCAACAGCTCATTTCACCTCATCATTCCACAATGCTGTCCATTACACACCCCTGCATCTCCTTCTCACTCCACAAACAACCTCACATGCTGCGTCTACAGTATATCTCTTCCATGAAAATCTTACATACATCTTCCACCCCTTCCATCTGCTCTAACTCATACCTTCCCAATCTTTCTTCCACTATGCTCTTATACTCTGCCATTTTCTCACCATCTTGTAACTTCTCAACTCTTCTAACAGGAGCTATTTCCTCCTGTCTTCCCCTTGGTCTCTTTGCCCACTTTGCAGCCTTGATTACATTCCTCCACACTCTTGCATCCAACACCTGTCTTCTCATCCTCCTCATGACTCTCCATGTATACCTGTGGATCATCTTGTGCCAAAAGTAGGTGTTGGCTATTGCCAACCCCTTACCAGCACAGACGTCCACCAAGGCACTACCATTCCCGTCCACCTCAGCTGGCGCATCCCACTGACCAACCACTCCAGCCACTCGTGCATTCCCAACTTTGCCATTCATGTCTCCAATCAAAAACACATTCTCACTCCTCTCAAACTTGTCTATAAATGCTTCTACACTTGCCCAAAACTCATCTTTCACTCTTGCCACTCAGTCCTCTGTCAGCGCATACGCACATACAATCACCCAACTTGTATACCTACTTTCATCCTCATCTATACAATCCTTGCACCCACTATTCCATACTCTCTTATATTCTCCTTCCACTTCTTGCTTATCATCAGAAGTACTCCCTCTCTTGCCCTCTCATTCTCATTAACTCCCGCACATATTCCTAAACCATATTACCATTCTCTCACCCTTTCACCTTTCCATTTAGTTTCAGTCAATCCACATACATCCACTCTTGCATCCTCAGGCACCTGAACAATCTCTCTTTCTCTCTTTCACTTGATCATTCACTCCTCTCACATTCCATGTCCCCACCCTCAGAATGTCCTTCGACCGTTCCTTAGTCGTCAACATATGGTCCGGCCTGGTCCGAGGCACTTTATTCGCTTGTTTAATTAGTTCCTTTTATGGGGTGGGGCACTAACCCACCACCAACCCTTTTAGTCGCTTCATACGACAAGCAGGGATACTGGGGAGTATCCTTGAAACCCCCCTACCCCCAGGGTGTAAAAATACCCCTGCTAATACCAATACACTAATCCTGTATGAGACATCCCTAGCACGTATTCAATATTGACGGTGAGTGTTTGTGCCGGTGGTAACATGTGGAGGTGTAGGAGGGCTACTAGGCATTGGGGTAGGTCACTGCCCCCAAAGAATAGGCCCTGAAGCCTTTGCCCGGAGTCTGAAAAAAAAAAAAGTGCTGGTCTGTGTAACCTTCTTGTACAGATTGAAGGCATTCAGTACACAGATGTCCAGTACATGTAGAAATGCCTTTGTATATCACTTACAACACCTCCTCAGACAGTCAGTGGTGCTGGACTGCATATCTGATTTATCGACGAGTCGCATGTTCATGTTATAGTTGATAACAGCATCAGGTTTGAAGACTGGCTGCCTTGTTCTCCTATCGACCTTGCCTATGTCAATCAGCCTATCTTCATGGACCATGGAGAAGACATTCACCTTTCTCTTATTGTGCCAGTGAATTGCTAGGAGTTTACCTGACTGCAAGGTCCTGCACTACCCCTTCACAATGCCTTTGGAAAAGGATGGCCAATGCTTCCTCTTTGCATGGACAGTACCACATGATCAAATTTTGTGTTCTTGCAGGTACTTTGCAACACTTGGTGCCATGTGATAATTATCGGTGTAAAGGATATGGTTGCCACTAAAGTACCTATCCATTAACTTCTTGACAACTGAGCCAGAGAAACCATGGGGATCGTCCATCGACAACATTGCATCACTCGCTGTATGCACAGTGAAATCTAGCACGTCCCCAGTCTTGCAATCACACAATACAAAAAACTTTATTCCAAAACGATGCCTCTTTGAGGGAATGTACTGAATGAAGGCAAGACGTCCCCAGAATAAAACAAGCGACTCGTCAATAACAGCCTTCTGGAATGGCCTGAAAAAAGATCAAAATTTTTCCATCATCATCTCCAGAATCGAGCGAATTCTCCAAAGCCTACTGTTCGGATGTGGGCCCATATTCGTGGAAAATGTAGGTACCTCTGGATGTCTAGATATCGGTCACGTGCCATATACTTACCAACAATATTGTCCACGAGCCAATAATCATGTATATTATGTTTTCTAACATGAGGCATCAACACTGTCAGTGCTAGCCAAACACATTTTGCTAATACTCGTCTCACTCCAATCTTTCATTTTTGCACTCTCTCTCAGGTGCAAGGTCTCAGCCCAAATGCAGCAGAAATCCCTGAAACTGTTAACTTCTTTCACAATGAACTCCATTAATGCTATAGTGAAAAAAGCAAGGAAGAAGTCCACTGCAGAAAAAGCTCTATTGCATGGAAATTCTGGCTGCACACCTGCATTAGCATTGTCAAACTCCGGTACCTTGGACTGAAACCCCGTACCTTCCTCCCATGCAAAAGTTTCCAACTTACCCGTACTTGGTTCATGCCTAGTCTGACAGACAGGCACATGGCCTGCCCTGTGTCCTGCCATGGTCCCTAGCATGGCGGCGTGGTGGCAGGTGATGATGCTGGTGATGGTGATTGTGGTGGTGATGGCATTGGTGAAAGCCGTCGGCAGGCACGTGCCTGCCGGCGTGCACCTGCACCAACATAACCTGATGTGCTAGGTTGTGGTGAGGCAGACCGGCATGGCGAGCCACGTGGTGATGCAGGCCGGTGTGGCGAGCCATGTGTGAGGCAGGCCGGCATAGTGAGGCATGTAGTGATGCAGGCCAACATGGTGAGGCAGGCTGGCATGGTAAGGCATGCAGTGATGCAGGCCGGCATGGTGAGGCATGTAGTGATGCAGGCCAGCATGGTGAGACACATGGTGAGGCATGTAGTGATGCAGACCGGTATGGTGAGGCACGTGGTGAGGCATGTAACAGTAGTTGTTCCCTAGGTAGTCTGGCTAAACAGCCCCGCGAGGCATATAGTGATGCAGGCCGGCGTGGTAAGGCATGTAATGATGCAGGCCATGTGGGTGAAGGTGGTGGTGAAGTTTTATGGGTGGAAAATTCAACCCTAGGCCGCTCAGGTGCACAGCGGCTCAGCCTGCGGCATTTCTTCCTCCCACCACCCTCCACTTCCTTTCTTCACTTCCTACCTCCCCCACCACTTTCTCCACTGTGCATATATCACCCTCTGCAGGATCATCAATGACATCTGACCCTTCATCATCAGAAAAGGCTGGTGATCGTGCAGACGGAAAATATCGCCGTACAGTGGAGAATTCACGGTCACTCTCCTCCTCTGATGCATACTTTTCCATACTTAGCATTGCAATATCACTTTCCTCAGAGGAGTCACTTGGTATATCTAACTCCCTCCCTATCGCACTATCACTTAGGCCCTTCTTTCTAGGGCCTTTTGACTTCACGGGTGTCGAAGCCGGTGGCCCCGGGCGGTCACCTGAGGGCCCCGACACAGACGTACATATTTGCGTAGGTCTATCCACCACAGAGGTATGCAGGCAACTGGAGCATGACTTGGATGCGTGCAGGAGGGCTGCCAGCGGGTGCGGGTGGTGGAAATAACCAGCTGAATATTCAAACAATGGCGTGAATTACTAGAACATGTATACGTGACCACCAGATGGCCCCGGGAGGGCGTGTATATGTCACCCAGATGGGATGGGTTAAACCAGGGCTCGACCATTATAAGGAGAGGTAGGGTGGTATTTCTACCCCCATCACTATTTTGGGGTATCGCTTATAGTGGTATCTTAAATAGGGGTTTGCCAATACATATCCAATGTATTACTGTACTTATGCATTACATCTTCCTTAATCTTCAGTCAGTTACACTTACATAAGTGTTGCAGTCACTAAGCATCGTGTTTTCTAAAGTCAGTAACATTTTCCATGAGTATCATTACCACACATAATTACAACAAAGGTTGAGAAAACAGAATAAACAGTTCTGAATACTGCATATTTTATTAAATTCCTGTGGAAATAAGTCAAATAAGTCACAGTGTATAGCTACTGAATGCAGCTCACACCACTCATTTCACCATCCCTTGCCTGGCCGGAGCAGTGGATTACCAAATCGACGGTCATTTACTGAATCGGAAGTTTTAATTGGGATATATAATTTTTTTCACCGTATATGTTTATACACAGCTAATTATCTGAAATCAGGTTTTTAAAAATGTTCTTAATTTAACTGTTAATAAAAAATTAGGATTCTGAGCAAAAACTTGCTCAGTTAGCAAAAGTATTATGCCTTTAGGTCGAAACTCGCCTTGACAGATTTGTTTTTGCATAAATATTGAATTAAAATGCAAATACATATACAGTAAGACCTCACTATAATGGACTAATTGGGGCCCAAGCCAGTCCGAAAAATGCGAAGTTTCGATAAAAGCGACATCCGGACTTACCCCTGCTAATCCGGACTTTTTCCGATATATCAGACATTAGTCCGGATTGCATCAGTGGTTTTCACCACCATTGCAGTATTGTACTGTGTTATACCTTCACTACATTAATCAAATGATATAATAATACTGTACTGTGCACTGAAAAACATGTCTTTTACTTGTCTTATTGTGGTGAACATAGCTGAAGTGGTCAGGCAGTCCGGACTGCTTCCTGGCTTAATCGGACTTTTTCCGATATATAGGAGTTTAGTCCGGTAGCTCCTCGAGTCCGATAAAAGCGAATTCCGGTCTACTGAAGTCTGTTATATCGAGGTTTTACTGTACTGTATTTGAACTTTAAAACAATATTATGCAAAAGACAAGTCTATTAAGGCGTGCTGATGATTTACATGGGAAACACCCACTAAATTTAGCAAGTTTTTGCTCTAAATCCTGATTCTTTCTTTTTTTTTTTATTAAGTTAAATTAAGCACAATTTATTGACCAGATTTCAGATAATAAGGTGTGTATGAACCTATATGGTGATGAAAATTATAATTTCCAATTAAAAGTACCGACTCGGTAAATGACTGACAATTCACTAATTCCTTGCACAGTTGCCTGGCCACCAACTCATGTTGTGTTTCCTCCACCCTCAAGCAGCCACACTGCTCATCCCAACAACATTTAAAACCTACTATAATAACAGCCACAACATAACACTTTACTAGGTGATATTTTTCTTCACGTTATCAGAATATGAAAGGGAGAATCGGAAGTGGATTTTTTTTTTTTTTTAAATGCAAGGAAGAAGGAACCAAAGCCTGCATACTGTTCCTTCCAAGAAAAAGCAAAAACAATACCAAAACAGAGCTAAATTCAACATCCGTTCATTTTGAGATGCCTGGACACACATTGCGTTTGAAAGACTGGAGATCATAGGAAGTAGGAAATACAGACAGAGGAAGATAGTTCCAGAGTTGACTGGTTGCATAAATGAAGGACTGGGAGTAATGGTTAACTCTTGCATTAGAGACTTGGACAGAAAAGGGATGAGAGTTTGTTGCTAAATGGGTACTACGTGCCCATCGTAGAGGTGGAGGGATGCAAGTAGACAGTTCAGAGGAACAGAGACCATTGAAGTAGCGATAGAAGAGAGATAAAGATGCAACAGTGCGGTGAAGAGACAAAGGTTGAAGGGAATCAGTAAGAGGAGGAGAGTTAATGTGACGAAAAGCCTTTGACTCCACCCTATTGAGAAGAGCTGCATGTGGGGAGCCTTCCCACACATGAGAGTTGTACTCCATACATGGGCGAATAAAACCCGTGTACAGGTCAACAACTGTGCAGGGGTAAAGAAAGTTCGGAATCAGCTTAGCACACCTAATCTCTTGGAAGCAGATTTCACAAGAGATGTAATATGTTCTTTCCAAGACAAATCCCAAAAGAATGAGACCCCAAGCATGTTCAAGGATGATGCAGGACATAACTATTCATTATTAAACATTAGTGGGTAATCCTGAGGAAGATTTTGTCGGGTTGATAAGTGTAAGAACTGAGTTTTTGATGCATTAAAAATAACAAGATTATTTTTACCCCAATCAGAGATACGAGCCAAGTCACACATTAGGTGTGCCATACCCTCATCCCTTTTTTGTTGAAGTAACTGCTGAGATGGACGTTGCAAAAACCGAATGGAAAGGTGAAGGGTGGAATCATCAGCATTTTATTTTTTTTTTAATGCAAGGAAGAAGGCACCAAAGGCCACAGGCCTGCATACTGTTCCTTCCAAGAAAAAGCAAAAACAATACAAAAGAGAGCCAAATTCAAGATCCGTTCATTTCAAGATGCCTGGACACAGTGCATTTGAAAGACTGGAGATCATAGGAAGTAGGAAATACAGACAGAGGAAGACAGTTCCAGAGTTGACCAGCTGCATAAATGAAGGACTGGGAGTAATGGTTAACTCTTGCATTAGAGAGTTGGACAGAAAAGGGATGAGAGTTTGTTGCTAGACGGGTACTACGTGCCCGTCGTAGAGGTGGAGGGATGCAAGCAGACAGTTCAGAGGAACAGTGACCATTAAAGTAGCGATAGAAGAGAGATAAAGATGCAACAGTGTGGCGAAGAGACAAAGGTTGAAGGGAATCAGTAAGAGGAGGAGAGTTAATGAGACGAAAAGTTTTGACTCCACCCTATTGAGAAGAGCTGCATGTAGGGAGCCTCCCCACACATGAGAGTTGTACTCCATACACGGGCGAATAAAACCCGTATACAAGGTCAACAACTGTGCAGGGGTAAAGAAAGTTCGGAATCGGCTTAGCACACCTAATCTCTTGGAAGCAGATTTCACAAGAGATGTAATATGTTCTTTCCAAGATAAATCCCGAGACAATGAAACCCCAAGCATGTTCAAGAATGATGTAGGACATAACTGTTCATTATTAAACATTAGTGGGTAATCCTGTGGAAGATTTTGTCGGGTTGATAAGTGTAAGAACTGAGTTTTTGATGCAATAAAAATAAGATTATTTTTGTCCCAATCAGAGATACGAGCCAAGTCAGACATAAGGTGTGCCATAGCCTCATCCCTTTTTTGTTGAAGTAACTGCTGAGATGGATGTTGCAGAAACCGAATGGAAAGGTGAAGGGTGGAATCATCAACATATGAGTGGATAGGGTTAGATGTACAGCTTAGAAGGTCATTGATGAATAAAAGGAAGAGAGTTGGTGATAGGACAGAGCCCTGAGGAACACCACTGCTGATAGGTCTAGGAGAAGAATGATGGCCGTCTACAACAGCAGCTATAGAACGACCAGAAAGGAAGCTAGAGATGAAGGTACAGACAGAAGGATAGAAACCGTAGGAGGGCACTTTGGAAATTAAAGATTTACGCCAGACTCGATCGAAAGCCTTTGAGACGTCAAGTGCAATGGCAAAGCTTTCGCCAAAGTCCCGAAAGGAGGATGACCAGGAGTCTGAAAAATAGGTGAGAAGATCGCCAGTGGAGCGTCCCTGACGGAACCCATACTGACGATCAGAAAGAAGGTTGTGAAAGGAAAGATGCTTTAAAATTTTTATGTTAAGAATTGACTCGAAAACTTTTGAGACACAGGATGTTAAAGCAATTGGATGATAGTTAGAGGGTTGGGAATGGTCACCCTTCTTTGGGACTGGCTGAATAAGAGCAAACTTCCAACAAGAAGGAAAGGTACAAGTTGATAGACAAAGGCAAAAGAGTTTACCTAGGCAGGGTGTGAGCACAGAAACACAGTTTTTGAGGACATCAGGAGGGACTCCATCAGGACCATATGCCTTGTTAGTACTGAGGCCAGTGATGGTAGAAAATACATCAGCTGAAGAACTTTTAATGTCAGTCAAGAGGAAGTCAGAGGGGGGAAGTGATGGAGGAATAGCACCGGAGTCATCTAAGGTGGAATTGGAGGAGAAAGTCTGAGTGAAGAGATCTGCTTTATCAGTAGAAGAAATAGCTACAGAGCCATCAGAGTAGAAAAGAGGAGGGAAGGATGATGAGGTAAAGTTGTTAGAAAGGTTTTTGGTAAGGTGCCAGAAGGAGCGAGAAGAATTCGAGTTGGAGAGTTGAGAACATTTAGCACGGATGAAATTATTTTTAGCAGAACAAAGAACAGACTTAGCACGATTCCGGGCAGAAATATATAAAATATGTGATTCAGGGGTGGGTTGGCTCCAGTACCTCTTATAGGCCCTCTCCTTGTTGCGGACAGCATTAGAACAAGCGTGATTAAACCGAGGCTTTCTTGCATTAGTCAGAGGATATGAGAAAGGTGTGCTTCCATGCCTGAGAAAATAACCTCCGTAATGCGCAAGGCACACTCAGATGGCTCCCGGCCATGGAAGCAATAATCATTCCAAGGAAATCAAAGAAGTACTGCCTGAGGGCCTCCCGATCTGCAGCTCCAAAGTGCCACAGGCAGCGTTTCTTTGGAGGGTCCACAGGCCGTACTGGAGCGATAGGGCAGGTTAAGGTAATAAGGTTATGATCGGAGGAGCCCAACGGAGAGAACTGATTAACAGTGTAAGCAGAAGGATTAGTTGTTAGGAAAAGGTCAAGTATGTTGGAACTCTCTCCAAGGCGGTCAGGGATACGGGTAGGGTGCTGTACAAGCTGCTCTAGGTCATAAAGGATAGAAAAGATGTATGCTTGTTCACCAGGTGGATCAGTGAAAGGAGAGGAGAGCTTGCAAAGGTGGTGGTGAACACTGAAATCTCCTAGAATGGAGATTTCAGAGAAAGGAGAAATGGATAGAATGTGTTCCATCGTAGAAGAAAGATAGTCAAAGAATTTTTGATAGTCAGTAGAACTAGGAGATAAGTAAACAGCACAGATATATTTAGTCAGAGAATGACAGGAGAGCCGAAGCCAGAGAGTAGAGAATTCAGAAGAATCAAGTTCAGGAACACGAGAGCAAGATAGATCGTTGCGTACATATACGAAACAGCCACCTTTGGCTTCGAAATGAGAATAGAGAAAGTAGGAGGATACAGAAAAGGGTTTGCTGTCAGTTGCCACAGACAGTTGAGTCTCAGAGAGAAAGAGAAGGTGAGGTTTAGAGAAGAAGAGGTGGTGTTCAACAGAGCGAAAGTTAGAGGAAAGGGCGCGAATGTTACAGAAATGAAGAAGAAGTGAATAAGACAGTGGTTCCAGGCAGCTCTTTGAGTCGTCACCGGGAGAGGGGTGGATGGGGTTAGATGTACAGCTTAGAAGGTCATTGATGAATAAAAGGAAGGGAGTTGGTGATAGGACAGAGCCCTGAGGAACACCACTCTTGATAGGTCTATAGAGGAACCAGAAAGGAAGCTAGAGATGAAGGCACAGATAGAAGGATAGAAACCGTAGGAGGGCAGTTTGGAAATTAAAGATTTATGCCAGACTTGAGATGTCAAGTGCAATGGCAAAGCTGTCGCCAAAGTCCCGAAAGGAGGATGACCAGGAGTCTGAAAGGTAGGTGAGAAGATCGCCAGTGAAGCGTCCCTGACGGAACCCATACTGACGATCAGAAAGAAGGTTGTGACAGGAAAGATGCTTTAAAATTTTTCTGTTAAGAACTGACTCAAAAACTTTTGAGACACAGGATGTTAAAGCAATTTGACGATAGTTCGAGGGTTGGGAATGGTCACCCTTCTTTGGGACTGGCTGAATTAGAGCAAACTTCCAGCAAGAAGGAAAGGTACAAGTTGACAGACAAAGGCGAAAGAGTTTACCTAGGCAGGGTGTAAGCAGAGAAACACATTTTTTGAAGACAACAGGGGGGACTCCATCAGGCCCATATGCCTTGTTAGTATTGAGGCCAGTGATGGTAGAAAATACATCAGCTGAAGAAATTTTAATGTCAGTCAAGAGGAAGTCAGAGGGGGGAAGTGATGGAGGAATAGCACTGGAATCGTCTGAGGTGGAATTGGAGGAGAAAGTCTGAGCGAAGAGATCTGCTTTATCTGTAGAAGAAATAGATACAGAGCCATCAGAGTTGAAAAGAGGAGGGATGGATGATGAGGTAAAGTTGTTAGAAAGGTTTTTGGCAAGGTGCCAGAAGGAGCGAGAAGAATTCGAGTTGGAGAGTTGAGAACATTTAGCACGGATGAAATTATTTTTGGCAGAGCGAAGAACAGACTTAGCACGATTCCGGGCAGAAATATATAAAAGATGTGATTCAGGGGTAGGTTGGCTCCGGTACCTCTTATATGCCCTCTCCTTGTTGCAGACAGCAGTAGAACAAACGTGATTAAACCAAGGCTTTCTTGCATTAGTCAGAGGATATGAGAAAGGAATGTACGCTTCCATGCCCGAGAGAATAACCTCCGTAATGCGCAAGGCACACTCAGATGGCTCCCGGCCAAGGCAGCAATAATCATTCCATGGAAAATCAAAGAAGTACTGCCTGAGGGCCTCCCAATCTGCAGCTCCAAAGTGCCACAGGTGGCATTTCTTTGGAGAGTCCACAGGCCATACTGGAGCAATAGGACAGGTTAAGGTAAACGGAGAGAAAAGATTAACAGTGTAAGCAGAAGGATTAGTTGTTAGGAAAAGGTCAAGTATGTTGGAACTCTCTCCAATGCAGTCAGAGATACGGGTAGGGTGCTGTACAAGCTGCTCCAGGTCATTAAGGATAGAAAAGATGTGGGCTTGTTCACCAGGTGGATCAGTGAAAGGCGAGGAGAGCCAAAGGTGGTAGTGAACATTGAAATCTCCTAGAATGGAGATTTCAGAGAAAGGAGAAATGGATAGAATGTGTTCCATCGTAGAAGTAAGATAGTCAAAGAATTTTTGAGTGGGAGAATGTTACCAAGTAATAATGTTTGGCTGTTTCCTTACCAAAAAAAAGTAGTGAAGTTAAAACGTAATGGCTTGTAAATCACTATAACAGCTAATAGTAAACATTCAGAGGTAGCCATGATCTATTAAAAAAAAAAAAAAAAATCATCATCATCATCAGAGTAGTAATGTCCAGACAGCCCAAATTTGCCCAATCTAGTGGGCCACTCTTCCATTCACTCACCTATTCGAGCCCCCAGAATCCTGGCTCTATCTGATAAGCCATAAACATTCACCCTGTTCTGTAGCTCTATATAAACGTATTCGATAGAGTCAATCTGGACGCTGTCACATTAAAAAGAGGTGCCAAATCCCACATCATACGCTTCTCCTCACAATATTCATCCAGCCAGCTCGATCTCTTGTCAGTCTCCTAGCCCCACTGACTTCCAAACCACTCTTTCTTAAACACTCATCCACCATATCCCTCCACCTTCTCCTTGGTCTAACTTGCCTCCTCCCTTCTTCAAATTTGCTCAGATATACCTTTTTCACCACTCTATTGTTATCCATTCTCTCTGCATAACCATACCATCTCAGTACACTCCATTACTTAGTGCTTTCAAAGAGGCACCTCTGTCAAATTTCTTTAATATCTCCACCTTTTCATTATGGAGTGAAATATGTTCCTCTATACACCACCAAGGCCCCTCACTCTTTTCACTAAGTCTTCTAGACATGGTCAATTGATGAATATTGATGAGATATCCAATGCTACATACAGGCAAATATGCAGCACCATGACTCAAGCCTTGACTGAGGGAGTAGCTGAGTAGGGGGAAACAGAAGCCACCCAGTTACTGTGTGAATCGGGCAGGAAACACCACACCACCACCAAAACAAAGTGGCAAATAAACTAAGATAACAGAATCTTCCATTTTTCCTTCAAATTTAAGAGTTTTCATTGTTTACCTGAGAAAACGGCCAGTCTTGAGAGAGATCTGGCTTTTGGCTCACCAGTTAAAAGGTCATGCACCTGTAAACTGTTTTTCTCTTCCAATTTCTTTTCCTAATACACTATATTAATGTTTCCATTTAGAATAAACATGTTTTATCTTAGTGATGATAATCTTTGTCTTGACAATTTTAATTTGCAAAGATGAATGCCCAGTACTCTGAGAAATGAGGAGCCGAGCGTCAAAACCTGCCAGCGCGCCACAAGCAAACTTTGCCACAAATCGCTGTCAAAGTTCACCAAGGTTGCGGCAAGCTACCCAGTGTTGTCACAACCATAACTTTTTTTCTATTTGTGCTAGAGTGTTCATATTTTGGTATTGTTATGTATGTGATGTGTAGATACTGATATGGGTTTGTTTTTGGCCATTTTTTTGTCTGTTTACTTGTTTTGTTTGTTTGTTTTGTTATGGTTATTAACAGTAAATTATGATAAACTTTTCAAGCAATTTGTGGCAGAAAATGAAATGAAAGCTTTTTGAAACACAGAAGTACGATTGTAGGCACACAGCATAAAGAATAATGTAATAATAATAATAATTAATAATAATAACTATTATTATTATCTCCAATTAACCTCTATCAGCCCAAATGAACTTTGCCTGTGTCTCATGGCACAAAATGCTCTTTAAAAACATAAAAGTAACATTGTATCACAAAGCATAACCAGCAATAATAATAATAATAAAAATAATAATAATAAAATAAAAGTATTACTGTATTACCCTGATAACCCTCTACCCACAATGAACTCTGTCTGCATCTCATGGGAAAAAATGCAATTTAACAATGCAATACACACAGCATAAACAATAATAATAACACAGAATAATAGTATTCTTACCCACAATAACCCTCATTATCAGGAGAATGTTAAAAGGAAAATCTGAGTAATCATAAGTCAATCTGTGTCCCTCTGCCTGTCTGTCTGTCTCCCTATGTCTGCCTGTGTCTGTCTGTCTCATTATCACCCTTGCTGTCAGGGGCATGTAAGAAGGATATTAACTATTATTATTACCCCGATTACCCTCTAGATAATGAAATTTGGCAGCGTCTTGTGGGACAAAATGCTCTTTTAAAACATAAAGGTAAAAGTGTAGATGAACAGCATAAACAGTATTCATTCATTCATTCATTATCCAATCCTATGTCGCCCCACAGAGAAGCGTAGGAGCCTGGGGCTAGGCAAGTTAGTCCTGACATTTAAGATGAGAGTGACCAGCCTCACTCATCCCTGAATGGCATTACGTAAGCGGATATAAACCTTCACCGGCTCAATCCGATTGGAGCGCCGTAATTATCCACTAAACCAGGCGCCAAAATTTGGTTATGTGGTTACCAACCATTTGGCTCGTCACTCAGTGAAGAGTCACCCACAGGCAGAAGGACAAGGAAAGAATGAAGGCAAGAAAGACAGAAGAGGGAGTGTAAAGTCACCCATAGGCAGAAAGACAAGGAAAGAATGAAGGAAAGAAAGACAGAAGAGGATTGAAGGAAAGAAAGACAGAAGAGGATTGAAGGAAAGAAAGACAGAAGAGGATTGAAGGAAAGAAAGACAGAAGAGGATTGAAGGAAAGAAAGACAGAAGAGGACTGAAGGAAAAAGGAT
>JAGKTI010002929.1:30271-61910 GCA_018397915.1 Birgus latro
GGCCACCCCGTTCGGGATTGAGGCGTCTGGCAATAGATAGATAGATAGATAATATCATACTTATAAAATTACTAGCCATATACAATTATGAGTAGTTATCGGAGAATATTTTCATAAGTTTCTTCCACTGTTTCAAAAATTTAAAGACAGAAGGTTGTAAAGATATTTTTTAGATCAAGTGTACCTTTTATTGCCTAAATATGTAACTGATTCAGTCTCAAGGTATAATCTCATAAGTTCTTGCTATCACTGGATGACTGTATTCAGATTAAGGAATACTTTTCTAACTGGAGGTCAGGTATACTGTAGTGTTCATTAATCCTCTCACTACAGGAAATCTCCCCAAAGTTGAATAATATTGTCTAGAAAACCAAAACTTCACCATACTCATTATCTTCATCACCACCCAACTTCACCTCACTGTACCCTATACAAACATGAGCATAGGGCCCCAGGGCTAGGTTACTCAGTCCCAACATAGGCAAGGGTGACCAGCCTTACTTGCCTGACTGGCATTACACGAGTAGTAAACCCCAACCACCTCTCAGATGAAACCCTTACAGGCTCCATCTGGTTGGAGTGCCATCAACCACCAAACCACCAGGCATCACTTGGTTATGTGGTACCACCCTGCATGATAAACATACTCATAATGTAACTGATGAACAAATTGGTGGGGTTAATTATTCTGATGTACTTGTACAAGTTTTACCACTAACACTTATCCCCACAAGCTCCACAGGATTTCCCACTGGAACTGCTAGTATACACTCTGGAGGAACTATTGGTTTGACATCCTCAGTGTCAAGGACTTCTTCTTTAATTTCCACAGCAGTGGGGACTTCTAGTTTGACATCTTCAGCAGCAAACTCTTCTGATTTGATATCCTCAGGAGTGGTGTCTTTTGGCTGGACATCCTCACAAGTATGAACTTCAAGCTTGATGTCCTCAGCAGTGAACTCTTCTGACTTGATGTCCTCAGAAGTGGTGTCTTCCAGCTGGATGTCCTCACCAGTGGGGACTCCTGCCTTAAAATCCTCAGCAGTAAGGAATTCTGGATGGGTACGTTCGGAAAATCGAGGGATTTTCTGGGTTACACACACTGGGCAGGAATTGATCTGAGAAGGTAAATTATTTTAGGCTATGGCATCATATCAAGTAAACTGCACTTAAATACTGAGTAAATAACCAACACACATTCATGCGGTGGCACTATCATGAATGGGCAACTCCCCAACCTGGTTATACATACGTTAACACTAGTATTTGTGTTTAGAAAATTAGTTCAGTGATCTCTAGAGTCAACATCATCATCAACTAATCCTATTTTGCCCCACAAAGAAGCACAGGAAGCCAGGGCTAAGCAAGTTGGTCCTGATATTTAAGATGAGCGTGACCAGTCTCACTCATTCCTGAGTGGCATTATGTGAGCAATAAACCCCAACCACCCCTTGGATATAAACCTACAAAGGTTCAATCCGATTGGAGCACCTTAACCCCTAAACCACAGGGTTGTGAGGTGGTCCTGGCACTTCCAGCCGGTGGTAATTCGCGCTCTAACTTATTTTTTAAAAATATTGCCCAAAACTAGCCTGAGTGATATAAATAGCATTCAGGATTCTCCTACAGTTTTTCATATATATTTATTTACTGAAAGCCCCAGCTACTTAAAAAGAACACAGAGGCAGCCAACTGACAGCCCACGATTGGAGCCATCGCCACCAAGCGTCACGAAAGTGACTGCTCATGGTTAAGTGGTTAATTACCCACTAAACCACCAGGTGTCACAATCTGGTCATATAGTTACCACCCAGTGTAGAAAAGGGTTTCCTAGTGTACAGGAAACCATTTGGCTTGTCACTCTGTAGTCACCCATAGGCAGAAGGAAGAGGAAAGAGTGAAGGAAAGAAAGACAGAAGAGGGAGTGTAAAGTCACCCATAGGCAGAAGAAAAAGGAAAGAATGAAGGAAAGAAAGACAGAAGAGGAAGGATAGAAGCGAGGAAGGGGCAGACATCCAAAGCAGCAATACATTGAGTGAGTGGATGGTGAGCGCCCCCACCTACAATTATGAATATTCACAACATATCCAAATACAATAAAAAAAAAAATACTTACATACTCTCGGATGTGCTTTATCATGGAATCCCAAAAAAATCCCTCTTTAATATTCTTGATAGTAGCATTTATGCCACTGTGACGGCCTGACGTTTCATGGGCTTCCCGAATCGTATCCAGCACTTGCTCTGTTGTTGTGAGCACAATTTTTTTTTGCATGTCCTTGCCAATGTAAAAGATCTTCCCCCCTGAAAAATAATTGAAACAATGAATATTTGAGGGGTAGAGCAGGGAAAGTGGTTGAGGAATGGGGTGCTTCTGAAAAGCCTAGTATTCCACTATATGACTCTTTGCTTTGGACAAACACATTCCTCACGCTGTTTAAAAAGCACATTTTTCTTTGTCAAATATATACACTGTCGTGTGAGACTGTGAATCGTAGTAATGTCATATATCGTAATATAAGTAATCCCTTTACTTTCCAGATGACCACTGTCGGGTTACCTAACTCTTCGGACGTCATAGACTGATGTTCAACACTCCCCCCCCCCCAAAAAAAAATCTGATTTATTCCAAACCATAAGTTTGAATTTGGCGTGCGGCACCGAACAGCCATGTTTACATTCCATACCCACGTCTCCCCCTCCCGCCACTCCAACAGTTGTCTCTGAACTGCCGTGAGTTTTTGTATAAACAATCATGATTCACAGTGCTAAAGATTAAGTGCAGTTCAACACTGGATTACTGTACATGCTTCAAGAGCATTTTCACCACTGTCAGAGCTTTACAGGTGGGGTAAACAACCACCACAGACATGCCAAATATTTTCCATAATCACTTCTAAATCCTCATTCTCTTGTTACATTTTATTTACTTCATGCTTTGTGTCCCATATTTGAGTGCACAGGCTGTGGAAAAGGTGATTTTCTCAGTGATTACCATGTCTTACACACGTTCACTCTCTAGTCAACTGGTGAACATAAGGCGGTAGCTCGATCGGTAGAGAGTTGGCTTGCGGTCCCGTGGGACCCAGGTTCGAATCCTCGCTGGTGCAGGGAACAGTTTAAGGATTTGAATTTCATTAAATCAGGCTTTACTGATCTACCAGAAGACCCGCCGACATGTTGTAAAAATGACCCCGCTAATACCAATACACCAGTCCTGTATGAGACACCCCTAGCATGTATTCAATATGGACGGTGGGTGTTAAGCGCCGAAGTGGTGACATGTAGATTGTAGGAGGACGACTGGGCCTTGATAGCAGGCTGTGAAGCCTATGCCCAGAGTCGGACACATAAAAAAAAAATTTAAAAAAATCTGCCCTACTCACCTCTAAATCATAATTCTTCTGGTTACATTTTATTTACTTCATGCTTTGTGTCCCATAATTGAGTGCAGAGGCTGTGGAAAAGGTGATTTTCTCAGTGATTCCCATGTCTCTTACATATGTTCACAATCTAGTCAACTGGTGAACATATTTTTGCCCTACTCACCTCTAAACCATCATTTTCTGGTAACAATTTTATTTCATGCTTTGTATCCCATATTTTAGTGCATAAGATGTAACAAAGGGTGATTTTCTTAGTGACTGCCATGTCCGATACTTAATTACACTATGCTATCAACTGGTGAACACCTCAGCCTTACTCACCTCAAAATCATCATTTTTTGGTTAAAAGTCAATTAATTCATGCTTTGTGTCCATTATTTATGTGAATGGGGTCTTAAATAAGTGCTATGCATGTCCAGTAGGGAGGTAGGTAGGTGGTTTTCTGATTTAGGTTAGGTTAGGTTAGGTTAGGTTAGGTTAGGGTCAGGAATGACAGGTGCTGGAGCTTCAGGGCCGCTATCCGGACAAGACCACTTTCCTCATGCCTTTGGCTCTATTACAACGGACAGTGGGGGGATTACTGTAATACAAATAGTGTAATAATAGAATTTTTGCATTGCCTATATATGAAGTAAATCCCACTGGTGTAGTCACCCAGTGTAGTACCACCGCGAGTGCACCAACAGAATTCTGATACTAGATTTAAGTATAATACCAGAGTTTTCCATTACTGCCAGAACATTAAGAAGGCCTCGTTAAATAAAGTAATTTGGTATCGCTGCCACCACCCAGCAGTTGCCGGGGAAAAAAAAGGGGAAAAAAAAGTATTAATGATATTAGCCCCGTATGATGATAAAAGGCCTATGACAATAACAGAGTAGCGTGAGTATAATATAAGAGAGCGTGGATCTTACAGATGAAACATGCCTTGCGGGCCACTCAGTCTTACGTATACTACCCCAGAGGATTTATTCCAAACACATTCTATTAATAACCTTAGATTACACAGAATGATTAAGTAACGAGCAAGGTTTAATTACTGGACCTTAATCAATCAATTGTCTCCGATACACCAGAATATTTGAGAGAATGGAAGCTCTATTCTACACAGTTTATAAAACACTTGACTCACCTAACGCAGTACATGAGAATTCGCACAACCCGACTGAGCCATAGAAAACTTCATCAACAGGGGAAACTCCCATAAACCACGGTCTCATAAGGACTCGTAGTGATACCCAGTTACAACTGTTTACTCCAATTTTAAGGAAATCATCCCTATTTTACCTGGGTTTGCACCACTTAACCTCTCTAGGGTAATAATCATAACCCAAGAATAATACAGAATGCAATCTCAGCGCACACAGTGCACCACATGGCGAGGTATTATTATCAGATATCTTACTTTAAATATAGTTAGAACGACAACTAATTATGATAACGTATAAGGAAGAAATACTGTGAATACTCGGACATTACCTGCAACGTCCACCCACAACGATGTTTAACTTGAGAGTGGTGCCTAGCGGGCAGAAAGCTAGCGGCCTCCCCTCACACCCGCTACGTTTTCTGTACCCAGGAATGACTTCCAACAATTACGTTACAGTCTACATGTTATAACAATGCACATGAATTTGTAACAAGAAGCATATGCATTACTCTACTATAAAAAATGACTTATGATTTAAATTTTGTGGCAATGACATAGGTCTAACAATTTTACATACGATGCCTGAAATCACGCTTTGATACAATTTCTCTTTGTTTCGCCCGCGGCGTTACGCAACAACTGAGGTCTATGCCAAATAAATTAATTTTCGCGGTTATCTATGACAATAATCAATAATCAGACTTTACTTAAGTTCTTAGACAACGTTATTTAGTAGAACAATACAACAAACACAAGCCTATGTACAGAATTCTGAATTCTAGGTGTAAATATGACTCTTCGCTATTTTAAGTTCCAAATTAACTTTCTACGCCACTCCATCGAAACCAGATGCTCATTTGCCCGTCTCCTTGTCCATTTGCTTCCCTACTAAAATCAAGCCCAAAAAATTAATTACAAAGCCCACTACACATACTTTACACATCTTACCACGGTCCAGAATACACACTTATCACGTACATAACCTAACGTAAATTACATACATTATATACTTACACTATACTTATACTAACTTAGATTACTCTTATACTACTTATATTATATGCAAGAAAAATGGCATTACAATAGAACACGTATATATAACGTAGAGTGAAATGTTTATATTTATCGTAAATGGAAATTCCATGTGTCAAGTCTCCATGGTTGTTCAATCTGTATATGGATGGGGTTATAAAAGAGATACAAGGTCAGGCAGTGGATACTGGAGTGGCCCTAGTGAGAGAGGGCAGTGTTTGGAAACTCCCTGTACTGTTGTTTGCAGATGATACTGTGTTGTTGAGTGAAGACGAAGGGGAGCTGCAAGGCTTGGTAGATGAGTTTGGGAGTGTGTGTAAGAAACCGAATCTAAAGCTGAATGTGGGGAAGGGTAAAGTGATGGTCTTCGAGAGAAGTGAAGCCAGTGAGTGTACAGTGAGATTGGATGAGAAGGAAATGGAGAATGTGAGTGAATTTAAGTACTTGGGCAGTGTGATGAGTAAGGATGGTAGTCTGGAGGGTGAAGTGCTCGAAAGGGTACAGCAGGGAAGAAAGGCTGCTGGTTCATTGAAAGAAGTGATAAGAAACAGGGAGGTGAGCATGGAAGTGAAAAAGTTGTTACATGACAGTATTGTGATACCAACTCTGACATATGGAAGTGAACCTTGGACCCTGTTGGAAGGATGGAAGTCAAGAGTGAGAGCAGTGGAAATGAGTTATTTGAGAGGAGCATGTGGAGTCACATGGAGAGATAGACTAACAAATGAGGAAGTGAAGGAGCGTTGTGGTGTGGTTGAGGACGTGATGGGAAGCGTTAGGAGAAACGCGTTAAGGTGGTTTGGGCATGTGGAGAGGATGGAGAGTGAAAGATTGATGAGGAGAGTGTATGTGAGTGAGGTGGAGGGGGCGAGAGGGAGGGGGAGGCCGAGGATGAGATGGAGGGATGGAGTGGAGAGGTAGGTATATGAGAGATGGGGGTGTGAGTTGGGAGCGTGGTAGTGAAATGGCAGGGGACAGAGTGACATGGAGGCGATTTGTTTGTGGCCACCCCGTTAGGGATTGAGGCGTCTGGCAATAGATAGATAGATAGAAATTAAAATGTCATTGATGACATTTGATGGCAACCCGCCCTTTCAGTGGTCCTACATGATTTAATTTCTGCTACATTTAGTGCAAGTTTGGTTCTTAATACATAGTCTGTTCAGATGTAAATTATGCCGAGTGGATATTTTGACTCATTCACTCTAAGTGGGCAGAAATTTAATGTTGAATAAATACTGGGACTCAACATTTTCCTCACTCCCTTCACACATGTGCGCCACAAGGTAGTCCCGTGTTCCTCCTCATACCCTCCAAAGCAATTACAGTGCCTTACTTCATCTAAGCTAACCTGACCACAAGTAGTCTAAATTGTATTATTTTAAGCACTAGTCCTCGTGCGTTTGTTTTGAAAAATCTCTCATGAAAAAAAAAAAAATGAACACGGGACTGTCTTGCAGTGCGAATCCATGAAGGGAGTGAGGAAAATGTTGTGTCCCAGTATTTACTCAACATTAAATTTCTGCCCACACAGAAACTGACTGAGTCAAAATACCCACTAGGTGTAATTTACAGTCCGAACAAACTATGTATTAAGAACCAAACTTGCACTAAATGTAGCAGAAATTAAATAATATAGGACCACTGAAAGGATGGGTTGCCATCAAATGCCATCAATGATATTTTAATTTCTGTTTATGATAAATATAAACAATTCACTCTACGTTATATATACATGTTCTATTTGTATCACAGTATTTATATTATGGTATATGACATTACTATGATTCACAGTTTTGCACAACAGTGTAGATATTTAACAAAGAAAAATATGCGTTTTAAACAGCGTAGGGAATGTGTTTGTCCAAAGCGAAAGAGCTATCTAAAGGAATACTAGCTTGGAAAGCACCCCATTGAGTAGGAGGTGGGTGTGGGATGTGAGCAGGAAGATCGGTTTAAGGAAGAATCAGCCAGAATAATTCCTGGGAAGGATTGTTATTATAAGCTGATTTGGCAGGGATGGGCAGATGGATATTGTGGTGTGTGGGTGTGTTGGTTGGGAAGAAATGGATGGAATATGTCATGAATGTTTGAGAGTAAGTGACCATTTTACTCCAAACAACGATAATTCGAAAATCCCAATAATCTGAATTTTTAAAGAAGGCTGACAAAAACTCCAAAGTTAAAAAAAAAATCAAAATTAAAGAATTCAAACTGGGCACCAAATCAAATTTGTGCTAAAATGTCACATATATTTAGATGTTAAATAGGAGGTTAGGTTTTAGGAGCCTCATATTTTTCATTAAAAATATACTTAACCACTCAACCGTGGGCCATCACTTTCGTGACGCTCGGTGGCGATGGCTCGAGCCGTGGGCCGTCAGTTGGGTGCCTCTGTTTTTTTTTTTTAAGTAGCTGGGGCTTTCAAGATATAAATATATATGAAAATTTCAGAAGAAGCCTGAGTGATATTCATATCACTCAGGGTAGTTTTGGCCAATATTTTAAAAAAGTAAGTCGGAGCGCAAATTACCACCGGCGGGAAGTGCCAGGACCACCTCCCACAACCCTGCGGTTTAGGGGTTAAAGATAGATTATTACAAATGTGTCTGCCTTAAGACACCGAAGACAGTGTGTTTACATACGACCTCACTGACTGGACACAGCAGTGCATAGCTACTGCATTCTAACCTAACCTAACCAATTAGTTTTGCCCCCTAATACTCCCCATAAAAATTTTAATCACCAAGGTTTGCCACTAAGTCTCTTGAAAGTCCTCATTGCAAATCAAGCAAGAACTTGACCTAAACAGCATGTGAATAATGGCCGCCCAGCATCACACATATTTTGTCATGGGTCACTTTTGGCACTCATTTAAAAAAAATGCAGTGTGAAAGTTTTTGAAAGCCATTAGTATTAAGTTTCTGTGCTTTTACGATACATGCATATAGTGTAATTATTAACCCTAGACTTACTCTCTCTAATTGGATTTACCCACCTAAAACTGCTGTTATCAACACTACGCATTACTGGTGAATTAAACAACCCATAACATCTCTTACTTTACCAATTACAGTTTGTGCCTTCGTAATACATTATTAAGTAAAAAATTTGTGTAATACATTATGTTAATATGTGCCATATTGTATTATGAATGAATGAAAAGTGATCCATTCAGTAAAATTTCAATTTAAACATGAAATTATGGGTCTTAGGAGTCCCACCCCAAAATCCGAAACATCTGATAATCCGAATGATTCTCGGTCCACTGTCATTCGGATTAATGAACTTTTACTGTAGTAAAGTTTTGTTCGGTTTAAGCCTGCTTTTATATCGATGTATGCTCCGCAGGCAGCGTTGGATGAAGGAGAGAAGGATACATGTTGGAATGACTTAATATGTGTAGTAAGATTGGATGGGAAGGAAATGGAGAATGTGAGTGAGTTTAACTACTTGGGTAGTGTGATGAGTAAGGATGGTAGTCTGGAGGGTGAAGTGCTCGAAAGGGTACAGCAGGGAAGGAAGGTTGTTGGTTCGTTGAAAGCAGTGATAAGAAACAAGGAGGTGAGCATGGAAGTGAAAAAGTTGTTACATGACAGTATTGTGATACCAACTCTGACATATGGAAGTGAAGCTTGGACCCTGTTGGAAGGACAGAAGTCAAGAGTGAGAGCAGTGGAAATGAGTTATTTGAGAGGAGCATGTGGAGTCACATGGAGAGACAGACTAACAAATGAGGAAGTGAAGGAGCATTGTGGTGTGGTTGAGGACGTGATGGGAAGCGTTAGGAGAAACACGTTAAGGTGGTTTGGACATGTGGAGAGGATGGAGAGTGAAAGATTGACGAGGAGAGTGTATGTGAGTGAGGTGGAGGGGGCGAGAGGGAGGGGGAGGCCGAGGATGAGAGGGAGGGGGAGGCCGAGGATGAGATGGAGGGATGGAGTGGAGAGGTATATGAGAGAGGGGGGTGTGAGTTGGGAGCGTGGTAGTGAAATGGCAGGGGACAGAGTGACATGGAGGCGATTTGTTTGTGGCCACCCCGTTCGGGATTGAGGCGTCTGGCAATAGATAGATAGATAGAAGTGGTATGGGGGATCATAAGATTGTAGTTTTGACAGAGGACTCAAATGGTCATGTAGGTGAAGCAGAAATGGTCATATAGGTGAACCAGCTCAAGGATATGAAGGAGTACATAGAGGAAGTGCATATGGTACAAGAAATGAGGAAGGGGAAAGGATACTTGAGTTTGGAAAAGGCAATGAACATGATTGTGTGCAATATACATTTTAGGAAAAGAGAAAGTAGGTTGATAACACATGAGTCTGGGGGAAATAGCAGCCATGTAGACTATTTCCTGGTCAGGAGGGCTGATAGGAGGTTAGTGAGGGATGTTAAACTTATAGAGAACGAGGAGTGTGTGCAGGAGTTATAGATGCATGACATGGTGCTTAAGGAGAGGGTGATGAAAGAAAGGACCTATGCACCTAGGAGGAAAATATGGAAGCTGAAAAAACAAGCAGTAAGGGATGCCTTCTATATGATGAGGAGAGTGGTGGCTGAAAAGGGAGACATTGACAGAGGTCTTAATGAACAGTACAGAGCCCTCAAGAGCAACCTCTTGGAGTTACTGATTCAGTGTGTGGATGGAAAAAGGGCCTCCCAAACATAAAGTAACATGGTGGTGTGATGAGCATGTTGAAGCTTCAGTTAAGAAAAGAAGGCTTTTCTGGGAATGGAAGAAGGATGGTAACAAAGAGGAATGCTTGGCTGCCAAATGTAGGGCTAGAAAAAAGGTTTACAGAGAAAAGTCTGAGTCACAGACTTTTACCTGATAACCTAAATTGTGTGGCAAGGAAGAATATGATATTTTAAGGTGGCAAATCAGATGAGGAGGGAGAATAGGGATATCATAGGTGAGCAGTGTGTGAAGAAAGATGAAGGAAAGGTAGTGGTGAACAGTGGAGATATCAAAGATGCACAGAGAGAGCATTACAGAGGGTTGTTGAATTAGGAATCTGAGTGGGAAAGGGAAGGTTTGGAGTCAGCAGATTCAAAGTTTGGCCCTTGGCCTTTGATTGATGCTGCTACTGTGGGCAAAGCAATAGACAGGATGTAGATGGGGAAGGCAACAGATGTATCTGGGCTGACTGCTGAAATGATGAAAGCCTCAGGAGATATAGGAGTGGGGATAGTCACTGACTTGATAAATACGATTATATACAGTAATCTCTCTACTATTCGGATGCCCAGTATTTGGATGCATCACTATCCGGACATCGTGGGCTGTCCGACCCCCCAAATGCCCGAAAATTCGAATAAATCCGAAAAAAATCCAATTTTTTGGGACCGCGTCAGTTTGAATTTCCCGTGCGCGCCGATAGGCTGTGTTTTCGCGTGTCGCGCCTGTCTGTCGGTCTCATTTCCCGCTCCGCTCCTGGCTCGTAAACACGCTCTGAAAATGGCGGCTGAAGTGATTGGTTTTGTGGTGATACCCTACCTCCTGCAGGGCTTGATGCTGCTCTTCACCTTGTTCATCATGTGTGTGATGATGGCCCCGCCACCTGAGAAGAGGAAGAAAGTGGTTCTGACTCTGGAGAAGGAGAGGGAGATATTGGAGAAAGTGGACGCCGGGTGTCCGATGTCATGGATTCTACGTGAATTCAACTTCCCTCGCTCCACTTTGTTTGATATCAAGAAGTCCCGAGATAAATTACAGCAGTATACGGCTGATTTCGTTTCGAAGACCAGACAAAACGTGGAGAGGAAGGTGATGTTTACTCCTAAGTATCCAGACATCGACCGTTCCACACTCATTTGGTATCGACAACAACGTGCTGCTGGTGTGTTGGTATGTGGAACGGAGCTGAAAGCTGCTCATCTCGGACTCTGACAGCGACTAAATTCTCCAGGACTTGTCACTAGACCACACGGGAATTTACTGTTATGTACAGTGCAGTGAAGTGATGTGATCCCAGTTATGCGAAAGAAAGCGTTGTGGAAAGTGCTGGTGAGAAGTGCTGGTGATTGTAAAGTGCAGCGGAAGTGCTAAGGTGTGAGAGGTGCAAGGTCTTCCTGTCAGAGTCTGAGATGATCGAGCGGGTTATACATGAGGACAGCGGCATCATTCTCGTAAGTACCCTAACTTCATCAAAATTCCTTGTTTTGTTCTTTCCATTTCATTAATCTCATGCACAAACTGTGTGAAAGATGATTTCCATAATGATTTTCACGTCTAACCTGTTTTCAGCATGCTGTAAATGGGTTAAAAAATTACCCTAAATGTTAATCATAATTTCCTGCTTTCAAATAATTTTTTCATGCATGGATTTTAAGTGCACCAGCTATGAAAAAGGTGAATGCCTTTGATTTGTGTCCAAGATGATTACCATAAAGATTTTCATGTCTAACCTGTTTTCAGCATGCTGTAAATGGGTTAAAAAATTACCCTAAATGTTAATCATAATTTCCTGCTTTCAATTTAATTTTTTCATGCATGGTTTTTAAGTGCACCAGCTATGAAAAAGGTGAATGCCTTTGATTTGTGTGCAAGATGATTACCATAAAGATTTTCATGTCTAACCTGTTTTCAGCATTTTTTTAATTTTTTTTTTTATGTGTCCGACTCTGGGCATAGGCTTCACAGCCTGCTATCAAGGCCCAGTCGTCCTCCTACAATCTACATGTCACCACTTCGGCGCTTAACACCCACCGTCCATATTGAATACATGCTAGGGCTGTCTCATACAGGACTGGTGTATTGGTATTAGCGGGGTCATTTTTACGACATGTTGGCGGGTCTCCTGGTAGATCAGTAAAGCCTGATTTAATGAAATTCAAATTCTTAAACTGTTCCCTGCACCAGCGAGGATTCGAACCTGGGTCTCTCGGGACTCCAAGTCAACTCTCTACCGATCGAGCACATGCTGTAAATGGGTTAAAAAATTACCCTAAATGTTAATCATAATTTCCTGCTTTCAATTTAATTTTTTCATGCATGGTTTTTAAGTGCACCTGCTATGAAAAAGATGAATGCCACTGATTTGTGTGAAAGATGATTACCATAAAGATTTTCATGTCTAACCTGTTTTCAGCATGCTGTAAATGGGTTAAAAAGTTACCCTAAATGTTAATCATAATTTCCTGCTTTCAATTTGATTTTTTCATGCAAGGTCTTTAAGTGCACCAGCTATGAAAAAGATGAATGCCACTGATTTGTGTGAAAGATGATTACCATAAAGATTTTCATGTCTAACCTGTTTTTATCATGCTGTAAATGTGTTAAAAAATTACCCTAAATGTTAATCATAATTTCCTGCTTTCAATTTAATTTTTTCATGCATGGTTTTTAAGTGCACCAGCTATGAAAAAGATTAATGCCATTGATTTGTGTGAAAGATGATTACCATAAAGATTTTCATGTCTAACCTGTTTTCAGCATGCTGTAAATGGGTTAAAAAATTACCCTAAATGTTAATCATAATTTCCTGCTTTCAAAATAATTTTTTCATGCATGTTTTTTAAGTGCACCAGCTATGAAAAACGTGAATGCCTTTGATTTGTGAGCAAGATGATTACCATAAAGATTTTCATGTCTAACCTGTTTTTATCATGCTGTAAATGTGTTAAAAAATTACCCTAAATATTAATCATAATTTCCTGCTTTCAATTTAATTTTTTCATGCATGGTTTTTAAGTGCACCAGCTGTGAAAAAGGAGAATGCCTTTGATTTGTGTGCAAGATGATTACCGTAAAGATTTTCATGTCTAACCTGTTTTCATCATGCTGTTAATGTGTTAAAAAATTACCCTAAATGTTAATCATAATTTCCTGCTTTCAATTTAATTTTGTCATGCATGGTTTTTAAGTGCACCAGCTATGAAAAAGGTGAATCCCAGTGAATTTCATGTCTGGTCATAACCTAACCTAACCTAACCTAACCTAACCATTTTTCTGGTAACAATTTACATCATTTACTGTATTTGATGCTTTGTATCCAATAATTTAGTGCATAAAATGTGAGAAAAGATGATTTCCATGTCTGATACTTACACTATGGTGGCAAGTTCTGACCACCTATGCCTTACTTACCTCTAAATCATCATTTTTTGGTTAAAATTCAATTAATTCATGCTTTGTGTGCATTATTTATGTGAAAAGGGACCTAAATAAGTGCTATACATGTCCGGTAGGGAGGTAGGAAGGTAGTTTTCTGATTTAGGTTAGGTAAGGTAATTAGGGTCATGAATGACCGGTGCTGGAGCTTCAGGACCAATATTCGGACAAAACCAGTGTCCGGACATGCCTTTGGCTCTATTACGTCGCATAGTGGAGGGATTACTGTATTAGTGTGTTGTCCCAGATGATTGGCTGAAGAGTGTAACCATAAATGTGCACAAGGGATAGGGTGATGCCCTGGAATGAGGAAATTACAAAGTCACATAATGCCAGTCAGAGATGAGTGAGGCTGGTCACTCACTCTAAATGTCAGGACCAACTTGCCTAGCCCTGGGCTCCTATGCTCCTCATGGGGCAACATAGGATTGGATGATGGACAGATAGATAGATAGATAGACAACTTTTAAACCAGATAATGAAGGTAATGGAGAAAGTTCTAGAAGGTATGATTACAGAAAGAGTGAATATTGATGAAATGTAGTTTGGGTTTATGCCAGGAAAAGGGACCACTGCCACTATATTCATTTTTCAACAGCTTCAGGAAACATACAGTATATAGGAAAGAAAAGGGAACTGTATTTTGTTTATGTTGATCTGGAGAAGGCCTTTGACAGAGTCCTCAGAGAGGTGGTGAAGCAGGCAATGAGAAAGCTTGGGATCAAGGAGTAGCTGGTTAGGGTGGTTATGGCCATGTATGTGGGTGCTCACACCGAGGTAAGGGTGAATAGGATTTAAGTGATGAGTTTTCCGTGAATGTTGTTGTACACCAGGGGTCAGTTATGAGCCCCTAGTTGTTTATCATGGTGCTTGAAGGCCTCTCACATGACTTCAGAAGTGGACTCCTATGGGAGATGTTGTATGCTGATGATTTGGTGTTGACTGCAGATAATGAAAGGGAGGCAGAGGAAAGATTTAGGAAGTGGTGAGATGGTATGGGGCACAAGAGCTTAAATGCAGATAAAACAAAGTGATGGTACCTAGGGCTGATGGTGGTACTGTCAAAGAAGAGGGAAAGTGGCCATGTGTGATTTGCCACAAGGCCATGGGAAGGAATTCCATCTCTTGCAGTGTTTGTGATGTGTGTGCATAAGAGATGTAGTGGTAACAGAGGTAGACTGTGAGGCACTGATTTCATGAGTACGGTGTGTTGGGGAAAGCATGTGGAGATTGCCAGGCATGACAGGATTGAACTTGCTGGTGAGTCTGAGTGTGTGGAAGAGTTTTGTTATTTGGGAGACATGTGCTGGAGGTGAGGTGAGGAGTGGTTGGAAGAAGTTCTGTGAGCTGTTGCCTATCCTGACATTGAGAGGGCTCTCCCTCTAAGCTAAGGGATCTTTGTATTTGGCATGTGTTAGGAGTGTAATGTTGTATGGTAGTGAGACCTAAGCAGTAAAGGAAGAATAAATTCACAGGCTCAAAAGTATAGAAATGGCAATGATCAGGTGGATGTGCAGTGCGTCCCTGAGTGCGAGGCCTGGGGAGCTAGGTTTACGATGGAAGAGTTGAGAGGTAGGATGAGACTGGGGTGTATTGATGTTATGATGAGGAGAGGTAGACTGAGTTGGTCTGGGCATGTGGAGAGGATGGGGGATGATAACTGAGTGCAGAAAGTGAGGAGTGTTAATGTTAGGGGTAGGGCTGCGAGAGGTAGACCCAAAAAGACTGGGGACGAGGTCATTGACTGTGACCTCAGGGATAAGGGACTGAATAGGGACTGCCAGAAATCGAGCAGCATGGAAAGCCACTATCAGGTGAACAAAGCCTACGCATGTAAGTATGTTGGAGCCTTAAAAAACGAAACGAAACAAAACAAGATGTAAGTAATGAGCTGCAAATTAAGGCCACTAACAGATCACCCTGTCACTCTGTTCTCAGTTCAACTCTCACCTCACTTCCACTTTCCTACATTTCTGCTCCATCTCATCCTCTCCTCCTACCCCGCCATCTCACACATACACTATACACTAGGGTGTATCATACCAAGGTCAATTATTGAAAAACTGAATTTCAAAACTGGTAGTATGTATTCCTATGTTATATTAAATTTTAAGTTGTTTGTCTACTGCAACTTCTACGAAAAATCGAATTTAAGTGTTCAAAATACTGTAGAACCTCTTTGTATTGTATATAAAGTCTCCAGCACCTAATGGCAGCTCTCCACACTGCTTGATCTCTGGCAGCCTCCCTATTCAGTCCCTTATCCCTGAAGTCACACTCTATGACCTCGTCCCAGGTCTTTTGGGTTTGCCTCTCACAACCCTACCTCCAACATTCACACATCTCACCTTGTCATTTAAAAAAAAAAAGGGGGAGGGGGGAAGATTCCTGGCCAATTTTAAAGACTTACTAGCCTTAAATGATCTTCATATATTTCATACTGTTTATATACAACTTTCAGCATTTCTAGGCTGTACCCCCACTGCGTGCCCCCACTGTTAGAACTTAAAAAATGCTGACCTAGCCTGCGCTCTCATGGTGTGTTCTTGCCCCTCACATGACACTGAGCTCAGTTTGGGGCCAGCCTTGGTTTGGAGTGTATATCTGTGTGTGCTATCTCTGTAAATAAACTCCCTTATACAGATTTCACCCTACTATAACATGAAGGGGTTGTGGTACAATTTGGTACAGAGGTGAGTCGGATCTCCATTTCTTATCGCCTCCCTACAGTGATTTAGTGACACAAACTTATTAGTGCCAGAGTTTTCTACTCCAATCTACATTCTGGCCAAATGCCTTACCATTCATCTGTTGTATTGTGTCACCTGCATCTCCCTTGGTGTCAATTAACTACCAACTGCCATTCATACAAACACTGACCTACGCACCTGTTCATTACCACCTTTGCACCTATTCAGTAAGGACCTATTATGTGAAAGTTCTCACAC
The DNA here is from genome assembly GCA_018397915.1 of Birgus latro. NCBI lineage: Eukaryota > Metazoa > Arthropoda > Malacostraca > Decapoda > Coenobitidae > Birgus > Birgus latro. The sequence continues at coordinate 46,901 of JAGKTI010002929.1, forward strand.
TCCTCCAGAAGCAATCTCTTACCACCCCAATAAGCCCCACTACAGCCCCACTACATACCATCTACTCCCTCTCCGACACATCTTGCACACAGCTGACTCAGTACGCTTGAAAGCAACATCCTCACACCACGTCCTGCGACGCCAACACCCTTCCCTCCACCCTGGGTATGTGGCCAGCCTATCACCGACCTCAACGTCATCGCCAGCACTCTCCACTCAACGTCTGGTTGGCTATACTCCAACGCTCCAGCTCGCATCTCATTGGTCGGCTTTACTTGTGATGTCATTCTTCCCCCCGCCGTCTTCCCCTGATATGCCACGCAGAGACACCTTATTCAAGTACCGTCTCCTCACCGGCGAGCCGGACCACCTCATTCAAGTACCGTCTTAACTTCGTCCTCAATGACCCAAGTCACCTCATTCAAGAAGTGTCTCAACTAGCAGCCCCACTTCACTCCATTCACCAATCAATATACCTGAATATACAGTAGTTTATTCTCATCAGCCCATCACTTGACTTTCTATAGAGATTATTCTCTGGATATTCTCTACAGATTGCACACTGTGTAAATAATCATTTCCCTATCCTCACTTCATTATCATCCTCACCGACTTCATTTATAACTCATCTCACCCTTCACACTTTATTTCTTTATGCCCGAAACATTCATCTTCATTTATTTTCACTTCCATTCTGTATGTAAGCCCTCATAACCACTGCAAATGTTGCCTATTCCCTCATCTGCACATTGTAAATATACACATTTCATTCTCATCCCTCCTCCTAAATCGTCTCACCACACTACATGTCATATTTCCAATATACTGAGCTTTTTCCCACCCGCCACAGGCAACAGACTGCAAGTGAGCAACTAGGTACCGAGGATGACGATTCAGTAACTCATCTCCGCAGTGGAAGATCATATCAAAAACATACTTCATCAACTCAACACCCCTAACCGCCGACCACTCGCATTCCACTCTCACGCCCACAATCACCACTACTCTTACTACTCCTCCTTCTACTCTAAACAACCCAGGTACTTTAAATCCAGATACCATAAGTCCAGATACCTCTTCCTCTTTCCCTGATTCTTTAGAGTTTCCTTCTACCCCTACTCCTTCAACTATCACTACTTCCTCTCCCTCTCAACCAGCCACTTCGGTAACTTCCACACTTCCGCAAACTCACACTCTTCCAACCATGGCTAATACACCCCCTCCCCCAAAATCCATCTATTTGGATGATGCAAACTGCCCTAAACTTACAGGCGAGGACTCAACATGGTCAGTTTATGACTACCTCAGAGAGGTCGAAACAGACATTCACAATCGGCGAATCACAGATGAACCCCTCGAAGTCTCTCATCTTATGGGTCAGTACCATGGCAAATTGGAAATAGGGGCCGCGAGCCATGCAGGTCATTTTGATGACATTAAAACATTTAATGACTTCCGACAGGAACTAGTACAGCTCTGTTGCCAGCATTCAAATGCTGTATCTCTCACTGGTTTAACTAATCTCTTCACCCAGATGGAGGAGGACATGAAAATCCCAGTTCAAAATGCCAAATTATTGGAGGCTGTAGCCGCAATGAAGGCCACTAGTTCTGAGATGCAACAGTTGTTGCTAGGCACAAAATGGGTAGAAAACATTAATGGAACTCTTATGATTTCACTAAAAAACTTTGGAGATTTGCAAGGTTACCTGAGATTCTAAAATCAGCTAGATCCCTGACAAAGAGAGCTAGTCCTAGAGATAGGTTTCAGTCCAGGAGATAAAATTGTTTAGGTCTCAAAGACCATCCAAGAAAGAACAGGCTCGAACCGCACTCGTCAGGCCACAAATCGCCCCTCGGTTTCGCAGGTCTGCCACACTAATACCACTTCATCAGACTACTTGCGTTCACGTCCCACTATACGGGGAAAGCCTAACACTAACCGTTTTCTTTCATGGCACCGATCGCCAACCACCGGTCGTGATCAGTCTAATGTCCGACGGAGCAAACAATCCTCGGTTATGTGCTGGCACTGTGGTAACACCAGGCATCAAGAATCCAGCTGCGACCAAAAACAAAGACAACATCACTCACATGGCAGACAGCGTACACCTTCGTAATCTCGTCGTCCTAAATGCAAGTATCATAAGAACAGTACAACTCACACTACTGAAGAATGTCATTACCTAAACAGCCGCCAGTCGGGGGAAGCAGTGTGCCCGTATCAGCACAATATAACGTAGCGACAGAACATCAACTCCCCATTCGCCATGTAGGTCCTATAACTTCCTCAGGCTTAGTCATTCTAGGATGGAGTAACGACATACTCGTACAAACATCGTTTTTCATGGACACAGGATCTATGTTAAACTTATCTCTGATACCTCTTTAAACATCATTAGGGGAACAAACAAAAGGGGCAGCTTCCTTGAGCCAATGCAGTGTAGATGGCTCAGAGTTTAAGGTCAAGGGAAGAGTCACTTTAGAGGTACAAATGGATAGAGCCTTGACTCTTTTCCCACTAGAATTTCATGTAACTAATGACCTCAGATATCCAGATGACCTTATTTGTTTACCCACCATGGCCCACTACTCAATTGCATTATTACCTGCCTATGGTAGTACAGTAATCTCTCTACTATCCGGACGACCACTATCCGGTTACCTCACTGTTTGGACATCATAGGCTGATGGCCAGAACTCCAAAATTGCAAAAAAAATGAAAAAAAATCGATTTTTTCCGACCTCGTCAGTTAGAGTTTCCAAAGCGCACCAACCAGCTCCTTTCCCACCCTATCCTCCTCCTCCAAGTTCTGTCTCAACTCCCGTAAACAGTAGACAGCTGTCCGATCGTTTGCGGTATTTTCGTTCTTGCTTAAATAATCAAAAGTCACAGTGCTATGGATAAGTGTAGTGTGGAGTACAGTGGGGCCCCTAGGATAGCGACCTTATTAGTCCACCAAAATGGCCGCTATCCATGAAATCGCTACCCGAGGGGCAAACTTCTTACCTAAAAAAATTAATAAAGTCCTGGACTCCTTCAGCTATACCCCATTACCCATCAGTATCATGTCATATTTCTTCAGTACAGTACTGTAATAAGATAAACATATACTACATACAGTATTCAAAAAAAAATTTTTTTCTTTTCCTCCATGCAGTATTGTTTCTTTGGCTTGCCACCCATGTATTGTCTAGCCTTTTCGGTCACTTTTACATTACCAGCACTTCCTGTTTTTTCCCTGGGCCACCATCACCACTTGGGCCAGCCCCCGATGTTGAAGCCATGATATTAGAACACTCAGTAGCCAGACAATAAATGGAAGGTCACAAAAAACTTTAACAATGGCGAGAGACTGTGACAAGTTGAATGGATGCACGGTGTGTGGATAAACAAACAATCTTCTTCTTCTTGGGGTAACTGAGGGGAGGTTCACCTTCCACCCGTCAGTATTGCTTAGATACCGGCATTCCCCCAAGAGAAAAGGAAAAATTTAAAACAGTAAAATTTGGTAGGAGAGAGATAGTTGGAGATTAGTTATAAGAAAAGCTTAAGATACATATTTTCACATGGGTCAATGAACTACGATCCTGACTCCTTCAGGTATATCCCAAATTTCCTCCATTAACCATTAATATCACGTCATATTTCTTCAGTAATAAGATAGTATATTACAAATTCAAAGAAGATTAACAAACTTACTTTTAATTCGTTCTGAGTGCCACTTACAGGCCGGTACTGCAGTGGACCTCAATGGCTGATGACGACGATATTGTTATCAATTGTAGTTACCGTACCGTGGCAGCCTGCTAAAGCCGCTAAAAAATAAATACCTGTAGTACACTCCAACGAAACCCTAAATTCCTACTGTGAACACTAATAAAATAAACTTACTTAACATGCAAATGGATAAACAAACTTTTAAATCATTTTTGCTATTTATTGTTGAAATTACTGTCGTGCTTGGTGGTTATTGTACCACAGCAACCTAGCGACAACGGCCCTGACTCTGCTCACTCTCCATCTCTCATCCCTGCTACAGCCACTAAAAAATAAATACAGTAAGACCTCACGATAACGGACTAATTGGGGCCAAGGCCAGTCCGAAATATGCGATTTTCCGATAAAAGCGACATCCGGACTTACCCCTGCTAATCCGTACTTTTTCTGATATATCAGACATTAGTCCGGATTCCATCGGTAGTTTTCACCACCATTGCAGTATTGTACTGTGTTTTACCTTCACTACATTAATCAAATGGTATAATAATACTGTATTGTGCACTGAAAAACATGTCTTTTACTTGTCTTATTGTGGTGAACATAGCTGAAGTTGTCAGGCAGTCCGGACTGATTCTGGCTATATCGGACTTTTTCCGATATATAGGAGTTTAGTCCAGTAGCTCCTCGAGTCCGATAAAAGCGAATTCCGGTCTACTGAAGTCCGTTATATCGAGGTTTTACTGTACCTGTACTACACTCCAACGAAACCCTAAATTCCTACTGTGAACACTAATAAAATAAACTTAATATGCAAATGGATAAACATTTAAATCGTTTTTGCTATTTATTGTTGAAATTACTGTCGTGCTTGGTGGTTATTGTACCGCAGCAACCTAGCGACCACGGACCTGACTCTGCTCACTCTCCATCTCTCATCCCTCATCTTTCTCTTGTCCCTCACGTTGTAACACATGCAAACAAACTTCATTCTCGATGCGATGGGCCTCTGTTTCCTCATCTTCCCAACCATCATATAGGTCCTCCTCGAGCTGAACAAGGGGCATGTCGACATCATCCTCTTCGTCTGACGAGGCATTCAAAAGGGCTGGTCTCTGTGCCTCACACTATATTGTTTCTTTGGCTTACCACGCATGTATTCTCTGGCCATTTTTGTCACTTTTACACTACCTGCACTTCCTGTTTTTTTCCCTGGGCCACCGCCACCACTTGGGCCAGCCTCTAAAGTTGAAGCCATGATAACAGAGCACTCAGTCCTCAGACAATAAATGGAAGGTCACAAAAAACTTAAACAATGGAGAGACTGAGGGTTGAATGAATGCACGGCTCATGGATAGGCAATGGGTCAATGAACTGACTGAGGATAGACTTGCACTCACTGTCTATGTTACCAGGGTCCGACCTTGGCAACTCTGCCCATCCACCCGCTACAAATGAAGATCGGCTCCCATGCACCATCAGCATTCAGATCAGATCAGATGATATTCGCCCAGTATTGCTTTTGAATCAGGTTCCAACCCTGGCAACTCTGCCCACCTGCTAGCTACGTGTTAAATGCCTAGCGGATTTTCGCTAACTGTGCACCATCAGCATGAGGATAGACTCGCACTCACTGTCAGTGTTACCAGGGTCCGACTTTAGCAACTCTGCCCATCACCCGCTACAAATGAAGGTCGGCTTGCATACACCATCAGCATTCAGATCAGATCAGATGATATTTGCCCAGTATTGCTTTTGAATCAGGTTCTGACCTTGGCAACTCTGCCCACCTGCTCGCTACGTAGTAAATGCCTAGCGGATTTTCGCTAACTAAGCAACATTAATCGCTATGAGATAGTTTCTTTCCTGTCGCTACCCGTGGATTTGCTAACCAAAAAAACGCTACCCGAAGGGCCCCACTGTAGATTGTAACACCAGTCGAGCAGGGCAGTACTCCCAAGGTGGATGGAAGGCTGATGACAGGGAGAGCTGGAGCTCCCGTTTCATCAGCCTTCACGACTTCACGACTTGTTCATGACCATCCCCCTTTGCTGAACTTTTAGTGTCTCAGTAACACAGAGAGTAGTCCAGCATGCTCTCCAATACAAGTTTCTCTAACTGTCAACACCAAACTACATGCACACAATACAAGTTTCTCTAAATGTCAACACCAAACTACATGCACACAACACATTACACTTCCTTTTCAAAATTTGTAAAAAAATGGCGCACAAAAATCATGCCTTGGAGTCCCCGGGGGGGGACTACAAATTGCACCCACCATCCACCCCTCTCCTGGTGACGACTCAGAGCTGCCTGGAACCACTGTCTGACTCACTCCTTCTTCATTTCTGTAATGTTCGCAGCCTTTCCTCTAACTTTCACTCTGTTCAAAACCACATCTTCACCTCTAAACCTCACCTTCTCTTTCTCTCTGAGACTCAGCTGTCTGAGACAACTGACAGCAAACCCTTTTCTGTATCCTCCTACTTTCTCTGTTCTCATTTCAAAGCCAAACGTGGCTGTTGCGTATATGTACGCAACCATCTATCTTGCTCTGGTGTTCCTGAACTTGATTCTTCGGAATTCTCTACTCTCTGGCCTCGGCTTTCCTGTCATTCTCTGACTAAATATATCTGTGCTGTTTACTTATCTCCTAATTCTACTACATTCTATCCATTTCTCCTTTCTCTGAAATCTCCATTCTAGGAGATTTCAATGTTCACCACCACCTTTGGCTCTCCTCTCCTTTCACTGATCCACCTGGTCAACAAGCCTACATCTTTTCTATCCTTAATATTGGGGAAGGGGTTGGGAGGGGTAGACCGAGAAAGACATGGGACGAGGTCATTAAGTGTGACTTAAGGGTTCAGGGACTGAACAGGGAGGCTACCAGGGATGAAGCAGCGTGGAGAGCTGCGATTAGGAGACCAAGGCCGATGCATGCAAGCATGTTGGAGCCTTTAAAAACAAAACGAAACGAAACGAGTGACCTAGAGCAGCTTGTACAGCACCCTATCCGTATCCCTGACCGCCTTGGAGAGAGTTCCAACATACTTGACCTTTTCCTAACAACTAATCCTTCTGCTTACACTGTTCATCTTTTCTCTCCATTGGGCTCCTCCGATCATAACCTTATTACCTTAACCTATCTTATCGCTCCAGTACGGCCTGTGGACCCTCCAAAGAAACGCCGCCTGTGGCACTTTGGAGATGCAGATTGGGAGGCCCTCAGGCAGTACTTCTTTGATTTTCCTTGGAATGATTGTTGCTTCCATTGTCAGGAGCCATCTGAGTGTGCCTTGCGCATTACGGAGGTTACTCTCTCAGGCACTAAAGCATACATTCCTTTCTCATATCCTCTGACTAATGCAAGAAAGCCTTGGTTTAATCACGCTTATTCTAATGCTGTCCGCAACAAGGAGAGGGCCTATAAGAGGTACCGGAGCCAACCCACCCCTGAATCACATCTTTTATATATTTCTGCCCGAAATTGTGCTAAGTCTGTTCTTCGCTCTGCTAAAATAATTTCATCCATGCTAAATGTTCCCAACTCTCCAACTCGAACTCTTCTCGCTCCTTCTGGCACCTTGCCAAAAACCATTCTAACAACTTTACCTCAACATCCTTCCCTCCTCTTTTCTACTCTAATGGCTCTGTAGCTATTTCTTCTACTGATAAAGCAGATCTCTTCGCTCATACTTTCTCCTCCAATTCCACCTTAGACGATTCCAGTGCTATTCCTCCATCACTTCCCCCCTCTGACTTCCTCTTGACAGACATTAAAAGTTCTTCAGCTGATGTATTTTCTGCCATCACTGGCCTCAATACTTACAAGGCATATGGGCCTGATGGAGTCCCTCCTGTTGTCCTCAAAAACTGTGTTTCTGTGCTCACACCCTGCCTTCGTAAACTCTTTTGCCTTTGTCTCTCAACTTGTACCTTTCCTTCTTGCTGGAAGTTTGTTCTCAATCAGCCAGTCCCAAAGAAGGGTGACCATTTCCAACCCTCTAACTATCGTCCAATTGCTTTAACATCCTGTGTCTCAAAAGTTTTTGAATCAATTCTTAACAGAAAAATTTTAAAGCATCTTTCCTGTCACAACCTTCTTTCTGATCGTCAGTATGGGCTCCATCAGAGACGCTCCACTAGCGATCTTCTCACCTACCTTCCAGACTCCAGGTCATCCTCCTTTCGGGACTTTGGCGAAAGCTTTGCCATTGCACTTGACATCTCAAAGGCTTTCGATCGAGTCTGGCATAAATCTTTAATTTCCAAACTGCCCTCCTACGGTTTCTATCCTTCTATCTGTGCCTTCATCTCTAGCTTCCTTTCTGGTCGTTCTATAGCCGCTGTTGTAGACGGCCATCGTTCTTCTCCTAGACCTATCAACAGTGGTGTTCCTCAGGGCTCTGTCCTATCACCAACTCTCTTCCTTTTATTCATCACTGACCTTCTAAGCTGTATATCTAACCCTATCCACTCATATGCTGATGATTCCACCCTTGACATTTCCATTCGGTTTCCGCAACATCCATCTCAGCAGTTACTTCAACAAAAAAGGGATGAGGCTATGGCACACCTAATGTCTGACTTGGCTCGTATCTCTGATTGGGGTAAAAATAATCTTGTTATTATTAATGCATCAAAAACTCAGTTCTTACACTTATCAACCCGACAAAATTTTCCTCAGGATTACCCAATAATGTTTAATAATGAACAGTTATGTCCCGCACAATCATTGAACATGCTTGGGGTTTCATTCTCTCAGGATCTGTCTTGGAAAAACATATTACATCTCTTGTGAAATCTGCTTCCAAGAGATTAGGTGTGCTAGGCTGATTCCGAACTTTCTTTACCCCTGCACAGTTGTTGACCTTGTACACGGGTTTTATTCGCCCATGTATGGAGTACAACTCTCATGTGTGGGGAGGCTCTCCACATGCAGCTCTTCTCAATACGGTGGAGTCACAGGCTTTTCGTCTCATTATCTCTCCTCCTCTTACTGATTCCCTTCAACCTTGTCTCTTCGCCGCACTGTTGCTTCTTTATCTCTCTTCTATCGCTACTTCAACGGTCACTGTTCCTCTGAACTGTCTGCTTGCATCCCTCCACCTCTACGACGGGCACGCAGTACCCGTCTAGCAAACTCTCATCCCTTTTCTGTCCAACTCTCTAATGCAAGAGTTAACCATTACTCCCAGTCCTTCATTTATGCAACTGGTCAACTCTGGAACTGTCTTCCTCTGTCTGTACTTCCAGCTTCCTATGATCTCCAGTCTTTCAAATGCAGTGTGTCCAGGCATCTCGAAATGAATGGATCTTGAATTTGGCTCTCTTTTGTATTGTTTTTACTTTTTCTTGGAAGGAACAGTATGCGGGCCCTGGCCTTTGGTTCCTTCTTCCTTGCATTANGCAGTGTGTCCAGGCATCTCGAAATGAACGGATCTTGAATTTGGCTCTCTTTTGTATTGTTTTTGCTTTTTCCTGGAAGGAACAGTATGCAGGCCTGTGGTCTTTGGTACTTTCTTCCTTGCATTAAAAAAAAAAAAAAAAAAAGTTAAACACTGGATTACTGGACATGCTTCAAGAGCAATTATGACCACTGTAAAAACCTAAGAGGTGGAGGTAAACAAGAGTAAACAAAAATCATGGACATGTAAGCAAACATTGTCAACTGCCAAATATATTCCATAATCACTTCTAAATTCTCATTCTCTGGTTACGTTTAATTTACTTCATGCTTTGTGTCCCATATTTCAGGGCACAGGCTGTGAAAAGGTGATTTTCTCAGTGATTACCATGTCTCTTACATACGTTCACTGTCTAGTCAATTGGTGAACGTTTTTGCCCTACACACCTCTAAATCATAATTTTTCTGGCTACATTTTATTGGCTTCATGCTTTGTGTCCCATATTTGAGTGCATAAGCTGTGAAAAGGTGATTTTCTCAGTAATAATCATGTTTCTTCCTAACGTTCATTATGTAGTCAGCTGGTGAACATCCCTGCCTTACTCACCTCAAAATCATCATTTTGGGGTTAAAATTCGACTAATTCATGCTTTGTGCCAATTATTTATGTGAATCGGGTCTTAAATAAGTGCTATGCATGTCCGGGTAGGAAGGTAGGTAGGTGGTTTTCTGATTTAGGTTAGGTTAGGTTAGGTTAGGTTAGGTTAGGTTAGGTTAGGTTAGGGTCAAGAATGACCGGTGCTGTTGGTGAACAGTGAACACCTTTGCCATACCTAACTTTTTCTGGTAACAATTTATTTATTTGATGCTTTGTATCCCCTATTTTAGTGAAAAAGACGTGAGAAATGATGATTTTCATAGTGATTGCCACGTCCGATACTTACTTACACTAACCTGCCAACTCGTGAACACCCCTGGTGCCTTACTCACCTCAAATTCATCATTTTTGGGTTAAAATTCGATTAATTCATGCTTTGTTCCAATTATTTATGTGAATGGGGTCTTAAATAAGTGCTATGCATGTCTGGTAGGGAGGTAGGTAGGTGGTTTTCTGATTTAGGTTAGGTTAGGTTAGGGTCAAGAATGTCCGGTGCAGTTGGTGAACAGTGAACACCTTTGCCAAACCTAACTCTTTTTCTGGTAACAATTTATTTATTTGATGTTTTGTATCCCATGTTTTAGTGCATAAGATATAAGAAATAATGATTTTCATAGTGATTGCCACGTCCGATACTTACCTACACTAACCTGCCAACTCGTGAACAGGACCCCTGCCTTACTCACCTCAAATTCATTATTTTGGGGTTAAAACTCGATTAATTCATGCCTTGTGCCAATTATTTATGTGAATAGGGTCTTAAATAAGTGCTTTTCATGTCCGGTACGGAGGTAGGTAGGTGGTTTTCTGATTTAGGTTAGGTTTGGTTAGGGGCATGAATAACCAGTGCTGGAGCTTCAGGGCCACTATCCGGAAAGACCACTATCCAGTCATGCCTTTGGCTTTATTACATCGGATAGTGGGAAAGATTACTGTACTTGTATAGGTAAAAAATACGCAGAAAATTATTGTCAACCATTTTTCCCAAAAAAATGTGCAGATACATGAAAAAATATAGATAAATTGGCTGAAAAATCACGTGACTCTGAAACGGCCTCTGATTGGTCGTGACGTCACTTCTCACACTGAGGCAGCATAGTTGACTTTGTTTACATTTAGCCTACATACATTGTGAGTATTTCTGACCCCCAAGAATGCCCAATGACAAGAGGAATAATTGCTAGTGAATCGTTCCAATGTGTAAGTGCACAGACAAAAGCACATCAGGGAAATTACTCCTCTGTGTACCAGACAATAAGGAAATAAATGAAAGAAGGTGGCTGGCTGCTCGGAAGTTCCAAATGTTGGAATGCAGTCTTTACTTTGTTTCGTTTCATTTTTAGAGGCTCCAACATGCTTGCATGCGTCGGCCTTGGTCACCTAATGGCAGTTCTCCATGCTGCTCAATCTTTGGCAGCCTCCCTGTTCAATCCCTTAACCCTGAGGTCACACTTAATGACCTCTTCCCATGTCTATCTCGGTCTACCTCTCCCAACCCCTCCCCCAATATTAACACTTCTCACCTTCTGCACCGAATTATCATCCCCCATCCTCTCCACAAGTCCAAACCACCTCAGCCTACCTCTCCTCACAACACCAATACACTCCAGTCCCATCCTACCTCTCCTCACAACACCAATACACTCCAATCCCATCCTACCTCTCAACTCTTCCATCGAAAACCCAGCCCCCCCAGGCCTTGCATGCAGGGACGCACTGCACATCCACCTAATCATTGTCATTTCTGTATGTTTAAGACTGCAAATATCCTCTTCCTTTACTGCCCAAGTCTCGCTACCATACAGCATCACACTCCCAACACATGCTGCATACAAAGACTCCTTAGCACATAAGGAGAGTCCTCTCAATGTCAGGAGAGGCAACAGCTCCCTGAACTTCTTCCAACTACTTCTCACCCTAGCAACCGAGCTAGCTCAAGCCCCACCTCTGGCACATAACATGTCTCCCAAATAACAAAACTCTTCCACACACTCAAGAGACTCACCAGCAAGTTCAATCCTTTCATGCCTAACAATCTCCACCTATTCTCCCCGACACGCCGCACACATAAAATCAGCATTATCTAGCAGTCTACCTCTAATACCACTACATCTCTTGTGCACCCATTTATCACAAACACTGCACAAGATGGAATTACTTCCCACACCTTTGTGGCAAATTGCACATGGCCACTCTCCCTCTCCTCTGATTGTACCGCCACCAACCCTAGATATCATCACTTTTGTTTTATCTGCATTTACCCTTAAGCCCTTGTGCCCCATACCATCTCTCCATTTCTTAAATCTTTCCTCCGCCTCCTTTTCATTCCCTGCAATCAACACCAAATCATCAGCATACAATATCTCCCATGGGAGTCCATCTCTGAAGTCACGTGAGAGGGCTTCAAGTACCATGATAAACAACAAGGGACTCAAAACTGACCCCTGATGCACACCAACATTCACAGAAAACTCATCACTCAAAACTCCATTCACTCTTACCTGGGTGCGAGCACCCACATACATGGCCATAACCACCCTAACCAGCCACTCTTCCAACCCTAGCTTTCTCATTGCCACTTCACCACCTCTCTAGGGAATCTGTCAAAGGCCTTTTCCAGATCAACAAAAACAAAATACAATTCCCTTTTCTTTCCAATATATTTTTCCTGAAGCTGTCGAACAATGAATAAGGCATCAGTGGTCCCCCGTGCCTGGCATGAACCCAAACTGCATCTCGTCAATATTCACTCTTTCTCTAATCATACCTTCTAGAACTCTCTCCATTACTTTCAGTATCTGATCTAAGAGCTTTATATCTCTGTAATTTCCCCTTTCCAGGGCATCACCCTTTCCTTTGTACACATTTACAATTACATTCTTCAGCCAATCATCTGGGACAACACACTCATATATAATCATATTTATCAGGTCAGTGACTAACCTCACCCCAGTATCTCCTGAGGCCTTCAACATTTCAGAAGTCAACCCAGACACACCTGCCACCATCCCCACCCGCATCCTGCCTATTGCCTCACTCACAGTAGCAGTGCCAATCAAAGGCCAAGGGCCAAACACTGGATCTGCTGGCTCCAAACCTTCTCTATCCCAATCAAACTCCTCATTCAACAACCGGCTATAATGCTCTCTCCATGCACCTTTAATATCCCCACTGTTCACCACTACCCTTCCTTCATCATTCTTCACACACTGCTCACCTACAATGTCCCGATTATCCCTCTTCACCTGATTTGCCACCCTAAAAATTGTATTTTTCCTATCTCCATGATTTAGATTATCAAGTAAAAGTCTCTGTGACTCAGACTTCACCCTGTATACTTCTCTAATAGCCCTATGCTTGGCAGCCAAGTACTCCTCCCTGTTACCACCCTTCTTCCATTCCCGGAAAAGCCTTCTTTTCTCCTTAACTTCTTTACTGTTGTGAAAATATTTTCTTCACCATATAGGTTCATACACACCTAATTATCTGAAATTCGGTCAAAAAACTGTGCTTAATTTAACTATTAATAGAAAAATATGATTCAGGGCGAGAACATGCTAAGGTTAGCGAGTATTTTCTACTTTAGATCGCCAACACGCCTTGACAGACATCTGTTTTGCACAAATGACGATTTTCAGTGCAAATAAATGTATCTGCATGTTAAGTTAATATTTATAAAACGTAGAAGTCTGCCAAAGCAAGTTGTTGAGCTAAAGGAGACACACTTCCGTTAACTTTAGCGCATTTCCGCTCTGAATCCGGGTTTTTTATGAGCAGTGAAATTAAACCAAAAAAAATTGACCGCATTTCGGATACTTAGGTGTGTATGAACCTGTATGGTGATAGAATCTATAACACTTACTAAGTTCAGAGTCACTCACTGAACAGGTTCTCTCAGAAAACTGATAATGAAGAGGTAAAATATTAAACATTCATAAGCATAATAAAAATATAGACTCATGCAAGTGTTACTGTACGCCATACATTAAACACTTTCCACCTCATGAGGTACGAGCACCGCTCGAGAATGGCATAGCTGTAAGCTATTTCCAGTCGATTTCACCACAATTTACATACCTAACAGGTACCATCCATTTACATTATGAAAAGTATTCATTCACAACATACCTGAAAGGTATAGTTTGGATCTAAGGAGGCCATGTCGGTAAATATCATGACAACAAATATCGCTCTTACTGGTAAGAGCGTCGTCTACGGTGTGAAGTCTGACGTCAACGCCAATATGAAAGCTGCTTCCCTCCGGCCGCAAAGAATTAAAGTTATAACGTCTTCGTCAGTGCAACTGTTAAATTAATTAAAAAATACATATACCGTAAGCTTCTAAGTACATGGCAGAGTGCACTTGCCATGTTTACCCAGAACTGGCAACACGTCTATTGATTTGGAGGGAATGAGGAGGAACACAAGAATGCCTTGTGGTGCGCGTGCGTGAAGGGAGAGAGGAAAATGTTGAGTACCAGAATTTACTCAACATTAAATTTCTGCCCACTTAGAGAGTGAATGAGTCAAAATATCCACTAGGCATAATTTACAGTCTGAACAAACTATGTATTAAGAACCAAACTTACACTAAATGTAGCAGAAATTAAATAATATAGGACCACTGAAAGGGCGAGTTGCCATCAAATGCCATCGATAACATTTTAAATTCCGTTTACGATAAATATAAACAATTCACTCTAGGTTATATATACTGTATGTGTTCTATTTGTATTACGGTAATCCCTCCACTATCCGTTGTAATAGAGTCAAAGGCATGACCGGAAAGTGGTCTTGTCAGGATAATGGCCCTGAAGCTTCAGCACCGGTCATTCCTGACCCTAACCTAACCTAACCTAACCTAAATCAGAAAACTACCGACCTACCTCCCTACCGGACATGCATAGTACTTATTTAAGACCCCATTCACATAAATAATGGACACAAAGCATGAAATAATTTAATTTTAACCAAAAAATGATGATTTTGAGGCAGAGGTGTTCACCAGTTGACAGCATAGTGTAATTAAGTATCGGACATGGCAATCACTAAGAAAATCACCCTTTCTCACATCTTATGCACTAAAATATGGGATACAAAGCATGAAATAAATTGCTACCAGAAAATGATGATTTAGAGGTGAGTAAGGCAAAAATGTATTCACCAGTTGACTAGATTGTGAACGTATGTAAGAGACATGGTAATCAATGATAAAATCA
>JAGKTI010002930.1:0-21330 GCA_018397915.1 Birgus latro
TGCCCAGCCATCTCATTTCTACAGTGTGTGTGTGTGTGTGTGTGTGTAAAGCATATTTACTGTGAGCATTGCAGCAAAAGTGTATGTAACATCTGTATCCATTTAGACCCATGTGTTGTTATGTTCTCAGGTGAAGTACCAGTGTGGAGTGATGATGAGACTGATGCTGATGATGATAATGCTGAGAGGAAGAACGAGCTACTCTCCTCCATACTGACCATTGCCTCACCCCTACTCACCTCAGTCACTGCACTCATGGTTACCATGGGACCCCTGGGATTCATGGTACATTAATTTTAGTAGTCATAGTAGTTGTAGTACAGTAGTAGTAGTAACTCCAGATTCATTTTTATGTAAACCCAGTGGGAAATGAGTTGCAGGTGGTAATGATGATCTGTTATATTCAGTGCACTGATTGCTTTATTTATCATCTGTGCTTAGCAAACTCTTGATTGTTTTTTTCATAGTTACTTTAATTGGCTTGAAAAAAATGTTTTTTTCATAGTTACTTTAATTGGCATGATCTTTTCCTTAACTTCATCTTTTTCCAAAAATCAGTGTTTTGTATTCTGAGGCATTTATGGTAGACCTAAAGATATGATACACCTCTGGTTAACAATAGTGCAGGTATATGCTTGAAGTCCAGATTCACATTTTATTAAGATGGATTATTATTTGAAGGTTTTTAATCATACTGGAGTTTTAACTGGTCATCGTATGTCCAAGGTATATCATAACATTCTTCATCATCCTTTTTTTTTTTTTTTTTAATCCTCCTACTCTGTGTGCTTCTCTCCTCTTCCATTTCTTTTTCTCTATCTTTTCCCTTTCTCTGCCTCATCATTTTTTATGCACTTATAAAACATGTATACTTTACAGCACATACTATGATGTTCTGCAGTATATTATGTGACCTCACATTTTTGCTATGCGTTAATCACCACTCTGTACTCCTGTCCAGATTTCCCCTTCCTCTTCCACAACCTCTATCTCCTATCTCTCTTCTTATTCTTTTTCCTCCACTTTTTGCACATCCATTTTCTGCTTGTCCTTCTCCTTCCTTTTGCAGATACGCTATACAGTACCATAGTAGGTATTTTATATGACCCTTTCTTTCAGATCCTGCGTCGTGTCTCACCCTCAGCTATGGACACCCCACTCCTGCCCTCCTCCTCCTCCTCCTCTTCCTCTCTGCTGAACTCCCCCACCTCTGCATACTCTCCAAACATCTCCAAGTCACCCAGCCCTCCTGTCTCCAACTCAGCTGCCAATGAGGAGAATATTGGCCTTTTCTTTGCTGCACCTCCCAATCCCCACATTGTCTCCGTCTCAGGGGCTGGGGACTGGTACGTGCTGATGGCCCTCTCTTGCTCCTTACGTGGCTTGGGGAGTAAGATTGAATTTACCTAATTTGTGCCATCATCATCATCATCATCATCATCATCATCATCATCATTATCATCATCATCATCATCATCATCATTTTCATCTTCATCATCATTATCTTTGTACCAGTCTTTCTATGTAATATAGTAAAACCCACAGTCCAAGTTGCACAGGTTTGATCCCCAAGAGGTGACTGGATTTTTTTTATTTTTTTATACTAATGTAATGCCATCAAGAGAAGTAGGCTCATTATGTGTCCTTCAGTGTACTGGATTACAATAGATGAGCTTCAGGCCCTTACACCTCAGAGGGGGTATTATGATATATGGTTCAAAGGAACTAGGCTGGTTTCTACCCTGAAATGTACTGGATTATGATAGACTAGCCAGGGCCCCTGACACCTAGAAGGAGGTAATATGGGATTGCCTATTACTATTTTTTTTAACCTGTCTTTCTGTATAGATGCCTCGTTTTCAGGTAGCAGAACTCCTAAGATGCAGAGGGCAGAAACTCATGCACTGTGGTTTGAGTCCTAGAGGTGGCTAGAGGTTTTTCTCACTTAAATTGCTGCAAGGGCATAGATCAGTCTCTTACCTTTAAGTGATCTGGACTAAGGTAGTCTAGCTGTGGGCCCAACATTTGAATGGTGGTAGTATGGGGTTGGCTGTTACCATTTGCTTCTGTGTAAAATAGTGAACCTTTTTCCCCATTGCAGTTTGGCTGCCGGGTTCATTGCAGGGATGCTGTCAGGGCGACGTGTGAGTGAGTGTGCTGCTGCTGGGCTGTGTGCTGCACGCCTCTCCCTGGCTGCCTCCCCAGCTGTTCCTGCCACCCTCACCCCTGCAGCACTCCCATGGGGCTCATCCCTGCCATACACCATTGTTAGGCAGGGGGGAGCACTAAAACTCTGATACACCCTGCCATCTGTCAGGACTTCCTTGTCAGTCAGCATGGAACACACCCTGCCACTCACACTTCTATGCATTTCCATGTTAGAAAGGGTGGCACAACAGCTTTAACTCCCCTGGTGCCCTCACCCATACATCACTCCCATGAGGCTCCTTCTCACTGTACACCGTACACCATTGTCAGGTAGGAAGGTGGGGGACACGAAAGCCCTAGCACACTCAGGTAATTTCACTCCACCCTTTTCACTTTAACTTGGCATAAACTCGACACCTCTCCATCTTGGATGCTGAGCTGTAACAAGAGATGAATATGGTGCCAGTCATAAGGAATTGCTGTAGAAAGAATGTTAGGCCATAGTGTTCTCTTATTCTTTCTTCAGGCTGCAGGAAAAAAGCTGCAAAAGGATCATAATCTCTGCCAAGTTAAGGTGAAAGTATTATAATACCTACATCTGCACTCACCTGTAACACAGTACAAATTCCCAAATCCTAAAATCTAATTTCCAAAAGCTTGCACCCTCCATAGTGGAGCCTCTCAGATAGCGTTTTTTTGGGTAGCGAATCCATGGATAGCGACAGGAATGAAACTATCTCATAGCGATTAATGCTGCACGGTTAGCGAAAATCCGCTAGGGATTTAACACGTAGCAAGCTGGTAACACTGATAGTGAGTGCGAGTCTATCGTCATTCAGTTCATTGACCCATGTGGAGTGAAAGTATGTATCTTAAGCTTTTCATGTAACTAATCTCCAACTATCTCTCTCCTACCAAATTTTACAGTTTTAAATTTTTCCTTTACCTTTACTCTTCTCTTGGGGGAATGCCGGTATCTAGGCGATACTGACGGGTGGAAGGTGAACCTCCCCGCAGTTACCCCAAGAAGAAGAAGAAGACGATTGTTTGTTTATCCACGCGCCGCGCATTCATTCAACTTGTCACAGTCTCGCCACTGTTAAAGCTTTTTGTGACCTTCCATTTATTGTCTGGCTACTGAGTGTTCTAATATCATGGCTTCAACTTCAGGGGCTGGCCCAAGTGGTGGTGGTGGCCCAGTGAAAAAACAGGAAGTGCTGGTAACGTAAAAGTGACCGAAAAGGCCAGACAATACATGCGTGGCAAGCCAAAGAAACAATACTGCATGGAGGAAAAGAAAAAGATAACTTTTTGAATATGTAGTATACGTTTATCTTATTACAGTACTGAAGAAATATGACGTGATACTGTTGGGTAATGGAGGAAATTAGGGGTATAGCTGAAGGAGTCCAGGACTGCATTAATTTTTTTAGGTAAGAAGTTTGCCCGTCGGGTAGTGATTTCATGGATAGCGGCCATTTTGGTGGACTAATAAGGTCGCTATCCAAGGGGCTCCACTGTATATTTATTTTTCATGCGGTAGGGAAGTGTTAGCATCACTTCACACTCAATATATATATACACTGTATGAAGGCAGAGTTTTTTTGTGGATATGTGTAAGAACAGGGAATAAATTACTAATGCAAGTACTTCATTCTATTTATTTTTCTTGGTACTGTAGATTATTTATAAGATGATTTTCACATAGTTATCATTAATTATAGTTGTGCATGTCAAATTTTCCAGTTTCCATAAAATATTTGGACCCAAGCATTTTGCATTTGAGAGTTTGTACTGTACTTACATCTGAAATCTACTTAAAGGCTACATGTACAAAAAAAATAACTAAACCACTATTTGAACTTACTGACACTTCTGACAATAACTTACTTCTAAATTCTAGTGCACTTCTAAACTGCAACACACTGACATGTAGCTGCACAAACTTACATCTGCTCTTTATTACTTTGGTCTGACTCACCCATTCTATTCCTCAACCCCCCTTCCTATTAAAAAATAAGTTTAATCTTAGTATTCTTTTATTACACTGGCTGTTGGGCTTACTTTGTGTGAACTTTAGTTTTATTTCCACTGTATTTGCTCTTTTGCCTCAGCCCTACTGTTGTTGTTGAGTAACCCTGGTGCCCTACTGTTGCATAGTGAAATTTTTGTACATACATGTTTTGTGCAAGTACTGCAGACCCAAGTGTTATTTTGTTAATAATTTTTACTGTTAATTCTTACATTTATTTCATTTTCTTTTGGCTACCATCAGACAAATAAACTGATCTTAAGAGATCCTTTTTTAACTGGAGAGGTTAGAAAGAGCTTTCAGTGTTCAGTTCAGGACAAGAAATCTTTCGTAATACAGTAAACCCTTGATGCTCGTGGACTAGCTCACAGATTTGATTACACACAGATTTTTCACTCTGGTGATAAATTATAATGAATAGTGAAATAAAATGAAAAAATCCGGAGTTTGAATGGTTTGTACATATGTACTTGATGGCCACCAGATGGCAGAGCGTTGCTCATCATGAGTCAGCTCCCGTCCAGACTTTGGTTGTGTTTGTACGCTGTGTCCCCACTCTCATCAAATTTTCTTCAATTTGCTGTCAACATGGCCCATAAACGCAAGTTAGAGAACCAGCGTGAAAGTGGAACTGCACAAATGAAGACCAAAAGGCAAATGAAGGTAATGACTCTTCCTTGGTGCCAACAGGGATGCAGACGACACAAAATAAACATCACGCATCGATCGTAACTCATCATACTTAACTACATTTTCAATAATTAATCTTCCTACAGAATCATTATCATTAAAACCATTTTCTTTATCGTGTAGACATACTTCAGTGCGGGAGGGTTAACTAATTTGGTGCTCGTGGATTTTCCTTGCTTGGGGGGGGGGGGGGCTGTTTCCTAACCTCTGCAAGCATCAAGGGTTTACTGCATGGATAAAATCATCTGGAAGTGGCAAGAGTAAACTGTAAAATGATGCTGCTCTGTTAAAGGCATTAAGAATGTAGCTCATTATTTTGCAAGTTACACTAAATTTACCATATTTTGCTCAAGTAATATTGTAGTAATATGTACCATCTCAGGTATTCCCACACTCCAGTAATACAAAGTAGTGTTGACATTCCCTGACCATTTGGCTGGCTGACCATTGTAATGGAGCATTGCTCATTGATACTAGCTCTTGTAGTTTTGATTTCCACGTTAATAACAAATTTATAGTTGTTGTTGCCTTGGACTCTCTAGCTTCATCGTTCCTATTGATGTTGCCAGCTGTTGCTTCATAATGTCTACTGTTTTGGTATACTTCTATGCAGTCTTGTAATTTACATGACTGCATATAATAAAACTTGCTGAAAAATTCTACATTATAAGCCTTAGGATGTAAATTTATCAGCTATAGCCTGAATATATTATTACAGTGTGAAAATCTGAGGAATATTGGTACAGTACACTTATTTTAGGGGTAGTTTTAATTTATTTGAACTGTAGTACAGGCAGATGTTAAACAGTACAGGCAGGTGTCAAACATAGGTGTGCAGTTGTGTCCACTTGCTGTTGAAATATTAGTCAGCTACTGCTAGGAAGCAAATTTATTTACTCAGTCTAGTTTATGTCTGTGCTCATATTTTGTAACTGGAATGCGAAAGAAGAAGAAGAATGTGTGGTCCACTGGAGGACTGTAGTTCATTATGGAGAGCTGCAGCCAGGAAACCATCCCATATTGGCTTAGTTTGAGTTGGGAAGGGGTTTGAAGGGAAGAGATGGGATGTGTGTGAGATACGTGGTGTCATATATTTGTTTGTGTGAGAAGACTCTGTAGTTTCTTTAAAATGTGACACATCTAGTTAATTTACATATTAGTCCCTTATTCAGTTCTAGGTACAAACAGACTGGAGCTAAGGAAACCTAACCTCATCCTTTGGACATGGTTATGCATCCAGTCAGGACCCAGGGAATGCAAACCTGACCTCGTGCTTTGGACGTGGTTATGCATCCAGTCAGGACCCAAGAAGTGCATGTTGGTGTCCTAGTACTGTAATGTGAAGCTTTGCAGGTCCCTGATTCTTTAGTCATATCGACAGTAATATCCTCACATATCTCAGTAAAAAGGTAATGTTCATACAGTGATACAGTTTATTCTTTGTTTTGAAAGACAGTTGATTTTTTTTTTTTTTAAAGATTATATAAGACAGTACTGAAAATATTTATTACACATTATTAAGATTCTGGCTTGCTCCCCAAGCCCCTAGGGACCAGACATTGGTGTTTTGATATTATCACTTGACTGTTGCAGCTGCGTGGGGCTTACATGAAGTAATGTTAGTGCCAGCTTTAACATACAGATGTGAGACTATGGTGTGGCATGAAAAGGAAAAGTCAAGAGTAAGAGCAGTGGAGATGAGACTGTTGAGGAATGTATGTGGACATGTTTATGCATCCAGTCAGGACCCAGGAAATGCAAACCTGACCTCGTGCTTTGGACGTGGTTATGCATCCAGTCAGGACCCAAGAAGTGCATGTTGGTGTCCTAGTACTGTAATGTGAAGCTTTGCAGGTCCCTGATTCTTTAGTCATATCGACAGTGCATGATATCCTCACACATCTCAGTAAAAAGGTAATGTTCATACAGTGATACAGTTTATTCTTTGTTTTGAAAGACAGTTGATTTTTTTTTTTTTTAGATTATATAAGACTACTGAAAATATTTATTACACATTATTAAGATTCTGGCTAGCTCCCCAAGCCCCTACCTTGGTGTTTTGATATTATCACTTGACTGTTGCAGCTGCATGGGGCTTACATGAAGTAATGTTAGTGCCAGCTTTAACATACGGATGTGAGACTATGGTGTGGCATGAAAATGAAAAGTCAAGAGTAAGAGCAGTGGAGATGAGACTGTTGAGGAATGTATGTGGGATACAGAGGGGGGTTAGGCTATGGAATAATGTGATTTGTGAAAGATGCGGAGTGAGAAAATCTGTGAACTCCTGAATTGAAGAGAGTGTACTTAGATGGTTTGAACAAGTGGAGAGAAGGGATGACAATAGAGTCATGAAAAAAGGTATATCTAGGCAAATTTGAAGAAGGGTGGAGGTGAGGTAGGCCAAGAAGAAGGTGGAGGGATATGATGGAAGTGTGTGAGGAAGACAGATATGGAAGGTGGTGAGGCTAAGGGACTGACAAGAGACTTAGCTAGCTGGATGAATTTTGTGCAGAGAAGGGCATAACCAGGGATTTGGCACCCTTTTTAACTTGACAGCATTCAGATTGACTCTCAGGTGTGTATATGTGAAGCTTCAGAATGTGGTGATTTTTTTGGCCTGTCTGATGGAGCTAGGATTCTGTGGACTTCAGTGATGAGTGAATGGATGCGTGGCCCATTGAATTAGGCAAACTTAGGCTGTCTGGATGTTGCTACTCCTCACTACGCCCTAGGGTGGGAAAGGAGATCCAAATGATGATGATGATCACTCACCTCTCTTGGGCCCAGCTTCCAGCTATTTTACCTTGATTCCTTTTAATAAATCTGTAACTCAGCAAGTTTCTTCATTGTCATCATCAGTATTATCATCATGTTGACTTTTTTATTTTTTTTTTCCCCACTCACAGGTAGGGTGGGGCAGGATCCAGAAAGCAAGGAAAAGAAAAAAAAAGTGATAGTCAGAGACAATCAACATCGTGCCCAGTGAAACAGTTAACATTCTCATGTACTTAACATCCAAGTCTCAGGGATCCTGGCTCCACCTCATAAGCACACCTATAGCTTCATAATTACCTATCAGACAAATTCAGTACGATGATTGTTAAGTTAAAAAAGGAACATCATGCTCTTTTTTTTGCACTCTTCCAAACAAGTTTCATCCAACTAGCTCAGTCTTTTTACATTTCCCTAGCATCATCAACCTTCGATTTCATTCAACCACTGTTACATACCATTGAGTGGTTAGCATCACTGACTGAGAAGTTGCTGGTCTGTCAGGCCAGGGTTCGAATTCTGGTGGAGACATAACACATCACTCGACTCAGGTGTCCATCTACCCTTTCTGGGTTGGTAGGTAAGCTGAGTACCTAGGGTAACACCTATGGGAGGAAACTGTGATAACATGGATGATACAGTGGCCTTGCATCCTAGGATATTGGGTGAACAACCCACCACAAGCTCCAAGGCCTAAGTTACGGAAATGGGCACTGCAGCTAAGTACTTCATGGTCTCAGCCCCCACCTTTACCTTTACCTTTTTCACACACTCTCATATATTGCATCTATCCTCATTCTTGGCCTACCATGCCTTCTCCCATCTTCAGTCTTACATATACTGTACCTTTTTCACCCCCCAGTTTATAACGTGTTCCTCAATATGACCATACCAGCTAAGCACTCTTGTAATTTTTTCCGTCAGAACAGTACCGTACTGTACCGGTAGGAGGGATGTGAATGTGATTTGTGATAGAGATGAAGGCCTTTTTGTCATGGCAATTAAATCTGGGGGAGGCGGTGGCAGAATAGTAGAGAGGCGGCCTGCAGTCCTAATGGACGCAGGTTTGAATCCTGACTGGGGCAGGGAATAGTTTAAGGATTTGAATTTCTTAAAAAGCAGACTTTTCTGATCTACCAGATGCCCCGCCAACATGTTATAAAAGTACTCCTGCTAATACCAGTACACCAGTCCTGTATGAGACAGCCCTAGCAAGTATTCAGTATGGATGGTGGGTGTTAGCACTGAAGTGGTGACATTTGGAGATGTAGGAGGACTACTGGGACTTGGGAATAGGCCCTGATGCCTTTGCCCAGAGTCGGACACACAAAAAATAATAATAATAAAATAATAATACTGTATGTGCGATTAGGCCCCTATTGCACATAAATGCCCTGTACTTTCACTTTCACGGGAAAGTTCTCTAATGAACACAGGGTTATCAAGGCTGGACCTACATACTTTATGGGACAGTTCTTTGATGAACACAGGGAGATCAAGGATGAACCTAGATATTGTGTATTGTATCACATCAGCCTTGTTGCCCCTCATTCAGTTTTAAATGGCTGGCAGTCTAGTGCGTTAGGGCACTCCAACCGGACGTGGTTCATAAGGTGTAATTGTGAGGGATGATTGGGGTTTAATGCTCAAATAATGTGAGTGACTGATCGCACTTGCATTAAATGTCTGGAACGCTCTTGATTGGGCTGTACAGTATTGGATGGTATGATGTGTGGATGGATAAGCAAAGATAGTTGTAGGGAAAGTGTGAGTGCTTAGAAGAAGTAAGAGGCAGAGACAGAAGTCTCTGGAGAGTAGTGAGGGGAAGTACTGTATGGAAGATTGTAAAGAGCTGTGTTAATCACTGTACTCCTTTTATCTTAGTTTAAAATTGCTATCTATTTATCATGAATGCTGAGTTGTAGCAATAGATTAACAGTAGAATGTGATGCTAGTTGCAAAAAAAAATGCAGTGGAAAGGATGAAGAACTGTAGTGCATTGTCTTTTATTACCAATGAGCTATGTGAACTAAGCCACCAAAGGATGCAAATGTGGGTCAGGTTAAGGTGGATGAATTGTAATTAGGCTGTGAGGCAAACCCAGAGAAAATATTACATGAAATATGCTGGTCAGTTAGGGAAAACTTAAGCAGAGGCTCTGCAGTACATAAAGCTCACATCTATTTGGGAAAGGAGATCTAGATGATGATGATATACAGTACAGGCAGCTCACATCTGTTTAATAGTAAGAGGGAGCAGACTGTTGGATCATCTACAGTAGGTACACTACTGGCAGATGTAGTCGAGATTTGAGGCCCTGCACACCATGAGGGGCAAAGCGCCATACCATCTAAAATCTGTTTTTTTCCACCAGCTGCTCCCTCAAACACTACCCTATGACTGCACAAAGTCGATTTGCTCAGATCGAATTAGTGCAGTAAGGGTGAAAGTCTGAAGTGAGCAAAGCAACTGTGCAGTCATAGGGTAGTGTTTGAGGTCGCAGCTAGTGGAAAAAACAGGTTTTAGATGGTATGACGTTTCACCCCTTGTGGCGTGCAGGGCGTCATTTCAAGAACAAAGAGTAACACAATAGACAGTATACAGACATTGTTTTCATCTGATGCATCAGACCAATGTCAGAAGTGCCTTAAGATTGTTTGGTATTGTGGAGCAAATGGAATATTAGAGAGTAACCAGGAGAGTGGGTGTGAGGAGGGGAGAGGTGGAGGACTGGGATAGAGAAGTTTACATAACAGCTTGCATGTGGCCGTCTTTTCTGGGATTAAAGCATCTGTCTATGAATAGATAGATTATGGGTAAGAACAAGCATCTAGTACTGTGCAACCAGGCAGTGGAGCTTCCCCATTCTATGTGCCTTAGCATTAATTAAGCCAGCCCTCTCCAGCACCAACCATAGTAGTGGTCACATTGTGAATTTGTGTAATGAATCATTGTTGCTTTCCAAATGAAGGGAAGAAATGAACAAAGGACTAAATAAATTCTGAGACGGAAAGAATTTACACTAGCATTGTGGTCCGCTTGAGAATGTTCATGGTTAACATAGGGAGAAAGGATATCTTGTCAGGGTATGCTGATCATTTGATGGCGACAAGATACTGTACTCATCAAACGTACTATTTAGGTTGATTTATGATTATACTGGACACGGAATTTGATCACCAAAAATAGAGGGACCCGAAGTGTTAGAAAAGGTTGCATTCATCATCGCAGATTTTAAACAGCAGATTTTTTGTCTGGCATATAATCGAAAAGGAAATGGAGACACATGGATGGTATGTGCTTGTGCCTCACCCAGAAACACACTTAGGGAGCAGGGTGGCTCAGTGGTAGAGCATCGGACTTGGGACCGGGGTGTCGTTAGTTTGAGCCACACCTGGTAGCTGTCATGCCAGAAGGTAGTGCCCTCGATTGTCACCTAGCGAGGCAATGATCCAATGAGGTCTAGCTTGGGGGAACATTTCCCATTTCCTCAACCAGTCTCAACCACCACTAACTGTTCTCTCTTTATTGCTCCAAGCACAGTTTTAGTAACATAAACTCTCAAAATAGTATAAAGAACATCATTTACTTAAATGCCAGAATTTATTCGACAAAAAAAAAAAAAAATACTGCTCTAAGTATAGCCCAAACACCCCTGGAAGTGTTAAAAATTGTATATTGGATAAGTACAGATAATTACCAACGTATTGATAAATGTGTGTAAATATGCTCGCAAATACATTAATTTTGATTCTAAATCAATATTTATGCAAAATAGATGTCTGTCAAGTCCGACTCAAGGGGAGTTGGCAAGCTGAAGATGAAACGCTTCCGCTAATTTTGGCGCGTTTACGCACTAAATCCTTATTTTCTTAGGAATAGTTAAATGAAACAAAATTTTGATACGATTTCCGATAATTAGGTGTTTGTGAACCTATAGTCATAAAGACGATAACATTTTCCAACTAAAAGTGCCGATTCGGTAAATAACCGTCGATTCTTTACTTCAACGTAGCGTTCTGCTTTGGCGTTGGTGTTGATACGTGGTGTATTTTTATTTTTTTTATATATATATATACGAATAACCGACGATATATTATGTGTGTAATCGCCACCTAGGCAGCCCTGGCATCCATGTCTACCAAAACGCTGCAGGTGAGTAATATGGATACTTAGAACTGTAACTGAGGATGTGGGTGGACCATGTGGTGGGGAAATGGCGAGTGAGATTTGTTTTTGTCTGACCAATGAGGGCCACCCTTATAGGAACAACGCTGCTCATGCAAGTTAATTAAAAAGTCCTGGTTGCTTTAAATATGATCAGCCTTAGTTTGGAGGTACGGCTGAATCTTCTTCGTTACTAGCCATATCAGCCCTCCAGTCCGACAAGGCTTCCAGAAATAGTCTTCGTCTGAGGTAACCTAAGCTGAAAAGAGATTAAGGATCTTTATCAAGTTAAAATAGACTTACAGGAGAGTGTATGAGAGAGCTGGAAGGAGGAGGAAGGTTGAATCAAGGATTTTTTTTTTTGGGGGGGGGGGTTCATAGTGCCCCCCTCAATTTTATGTTCACATTTAACAAATGAGTTTTGTAGCAACTTTGTACAACCATGGAATTTGAAGATGAAAATTTGTCTGGTGATTCAAATGATTTTGAACCTCATTTCTGTCGCAAATAAACCTTTTCTTAGATACACACACACACACACACCCTTGATGGTAATGGAGGATAGGTGGGGAATCAGAGGTTTTGGGTGGGGGGAGCACAGCTGAAACGGTTTATCTGTGATAAAACTGAAGGCCAAAATCAATTGAATTAACAACAAAAAATCCTGAGAGGCTCTGCCCCCCCAGACCTCCCCCCAATATTGACCAACTTAATCGCATAACCTAACCTACCCTATCCTTGAAAATACCTAAATTGGGCACATAAATAATCCTAACTGAGGGGAGTCTGCCTCCTCCTCCTCCCAATATTAACCAACCAACACATAACCTATCCTGAAAATTACATAAATTTTAGCAACCTTATTGTTTCGAAGTCAAAGGTTACCATTGTTGAACTGAATTCAGATCAGGCTTTCAAGAGACGTTGACGTATCTGTCACGTGACTCAGCTCTTCAAATGATTGGTTGGCGCATCTGCCTAGGTGTCACAAGACTCACGAGGTTCAACTTGATTGGTCGGTGCTTCCATATTTCTACCCGCCAGAAACCCTACCCACGATCCCTGGCATGGGCACAGTAACATTTTATATACTGATGTTAGTATTTCCAGCAGTTTAAAAACATCAGTAGAAAGTGAGATGTGTATACTGTCAAAAGGGAATTTCAAGATTCCATGGTTGCACAAAGCTGCAAATTGTCCCCCTTCCCCCCCCCCTCCTCCTCAGCTTAATGAACACTGCCTTATTTTGCCAATTTGTCCTCCATCGCCACCACAGCAAAGGATTTCAGGGTAATTGTTCGGGTCCCCTGTACTTCCCTCTACTGATTTAATTTTATTTTTCCCAATGTTATTTTGGTCCAGTGATCAAGAAAAATTATAGTTTGGTTGTGCAGTTAATATTCCTGGTTGATATTTATACCGAATTTTAGGGTAGATAGGTTTGATTTGTTTATCAGCATTTGGTCGACTGAAAACAAAAACAACGAAGGAAATTGACCTAAATACACAAATAACCTAACCAAACCTAGACAACCACCTATTCCTCTTATATACAATAGGTACTGTGAAATATGCAGAAAATAGGAATGGAGATTGTGTTACTTATTATACGGTACAACTTGGGTCTACTTGGCTTTTTGCCTACCACCATCCAAATTTGGGCAAGAAATAGAATTTGGTTTAAATATCAACCAAAAATATAAATTGCACAACCAAATTATATTTTTTTCTTGATCACTGGACCAAAATAACATTGGGAAAAATAAAATGAAATAAGCAGAGTGAAGTACAGTAGCTACAGGACATCCGAATAATATCCTACAGGGTGTCCGTAAAGTCTCTTTACAAAGGGGTTCATTTAACAGTACCTTAACTCAACATCTTTAATCAACAGGGTACCTGAAATACAGGGTAGTAGCAACATCCAGACAGCAGGTACCTGATTTCAGGTACCCTGTTGATGAAAGATGTTAAGGTACTGTTAAATGAACCCCTTTTTTTATAAAGAGACTTTATGGACACCCTTTATTTCTGACAGAAATGAGAGTAGCTAATAGTTAATGAGGCAGGATAACCCTTCATTTTGCAATGTTTTCCAGATTTATTCCACCAAATCCCATCTGAAAAAATTTAAATATTTTGTGTGTGTATTTTTATTTGATGTGTGTTATCATTTAGCATCTGTCTATCTATCTATTGCCAGACGCCTCAATCCCAAACGGGGTGGCCACAAACAAATCGCCTCCATGTCACTCTGTCCCCTGCCATTTCACTACCACGCTTCCAACTCACACACCCCTCTCATATACCTCTCCACTCCAACCCTCCATCTCATCCTCGGCCTCCCCCTCCCTCTCGCCCCCTCCACCTCACTCACATACACTCTCCTCATCAGTCTTTCACTCTCCATCCTCTCCACATGCCCAAACCACCTTAACTTGTTTCTCCTAACGCTTCCCATCACGTCCTCAACCACACCACAACGCTCCTTCACTTCCTCATTTGTTAGTTTGTCTCTCCATGTGACTCCACATGCTCCTCTCAAATAACTCATTTCCACTGCTTTCACTCTTGACTTCTGTCCTTCCAACAGGGTCCAAGCTTCACTTCCATATGTCAGAGTTGGTATCACAATACTGTCATGTAACAATTTTTTCACTTCCATGCTCACCTCCCTGTTTCTTATCACTGCTTTCAACAAACCAGCAACCTTCCTTCCCTGCTGTACCCTTTCGAGCACTTCACCCTCCAGACTTCCATCCTTACTCATCACACTGCCCAAGTACTTAAATTCACTCACATTCTCCATTTCCTTCCCATCCAATCTCACTGTACACTCACTGGCTTCAGTTCTCTCGAAGACCATCACTTTACTCTTCCCCACATTCACCCCTGGATTCCGCTTCCTACACACTCTCCCAAACTCATCTACCAAGCCTTGCAGCTCCCCTTTGTCTTCACTCAACAACATTTAGCATATAATTAGTAATTCACATTTAAAAAGCAGTCTTTGTTTATAATTGCAATTCCCCAGTTGCAGATAGTCGTATTTTGGATCATCAGTTCAGGACTAATCTAACCTCTTGTGTCAATTAGTCCTTCCCCAACCTGATTGACCCTAAACTCACCTAATTTATCCTAATGTAATCTACTTTATCTTAATATAATCTAACCTAATTTATCCCACTCTAACCTGATTTAATCTAATCTAACCCAGTTTATCTTAATCTAACCTAATTTGCCCAAACCTAACCTGATTCATCCTAACCTAACCTGATATATCATAATCTGATTTATCTAAATTAACCTAATTTATCCTAACCTCATCTACTGTAGTTTAACCGTACCTAACCCCACGACGGCTATCTTGGAACACCATTTTGTCACATACCTAATCTCATCTATGTTGATTTATCCTAACCTATTGTAATTTTTCAAAACCTAACTTATGTTCCTCATTTAGAATAATCTAACACTTTCACGTAAATCTGAACTCATTCATAATAATCTATCATATTTTCACTTGTATCCTAACCTAACTTATTGTCTTGTAACTTAACCGAATTTATTGTAACCCAACCTAATTTATTGTAGCTAACCTAACCTAACCTCTCATAACCTAAACTAGCTAACCTAGTCTAACCTCTCTCAACCTAACCTCTTATAACCTAAACTAACCTAGACTAACCTCTCCCAAACCTAACCTAATCTCAGTTCTCCATACCTAACCTACTCAGATTTATTCCATTGCTGAAATACAGTTAATTGCTGAGAAAATTTGAAAACTTCGTGATTTGTAATAGCAGCCATGGCAAACTCCGATTCTCAAATTTCAAAACTACCCCACTGATGCTGTTGTAAGAATGAAATTAAAAGGACTTGTAGAAGGGCCAAGAAATGCGATAAAAAATAAAAGTATTGGAAGTGTAGTTTCAAATGCCATAAAATAAGAGGATCCAATCATTCGAGTCTGCCTAGCCTGGTATGAAGAAAAGCCATTAAAACAAAAAAGTGGCTATCAAATGCCGTAAAAGAGTATCCAATCTTACGAGTCTGCCTAGTCTGGTCTCAAGAAAAACCATTAAAACGAAAGAGTAGCTACAGTAATCACTTATTCGCCATAGTAGTGCCAAAGGCATGTCCGGATAATGGCTTTGTCTGAATAATGGACTTCATCCCTAGCCCCCCTTCTTACATACCCCAACTTTGAAAGCCATTGTAAAAGGCCACTACAGTACATTGCACAACACTTGTTCCTGGTGTTTTACACTACTGTAGCTGTCTGGTGAAACAGACCCTTAACCCGCCGAGTTCCATCGATGTACGATGCACGTCGCTACTTTTTTCCACGGACAGACCCAACGACGTACATCGTAACGTCATGCAATTGGAAGGCCCATTGTGTGCACATTTTTCAACATTCGCGGGTGATTTTTGGTAGGCATATGTGAGAGACCTTCCTCTACCTGCTGTGAAGCAGGGATACTGCCTAGCCCCTCCTAACCCCCCCTTCCCCCCTCCCCCCCACACTGGGCAATTCATCTGTTAGAAGTAAGCTGGCCAGTAAAGGTATGTTGCCCCACGGTCTCTCTAATGATGAAATTCATGGTGAAAGTGATTCCTGAGGTGGAGGACAAAGAAACAAAGAAGCTAGAGGTAGAAACAAACAGAAGTGATGAGGTGGTAATGTCATAAAGGAAGGTACCATATACTGGGGTTTTGGGTGAGTGAACAATGCTTATAAATGCCTGTATTACAGTATTGTGTGAAAACCATTATAGACTTTTACTACACATAAATTCGTACCAAATAAATGAAATAAATACGTAATTTAAAGTGGCTTGAATTAGTCAACCCTTCCATAGTTCGTTTTCTTAGCCAGGTACCCTGAAAAAGAAGGAAAACGTAAGGTTGAGTGACACCTGTATCAACATTTTTTTACCTCAGGATCGCGATTTCACTGTGAATTTTCGATGTTTCTCACCAAAAGTGAAGGTTTCTGCCAAAAAACAAAAAGTCGAAAATTGGTCGGGATCTGGGGGTAGGCTGGGTAAAAAAACCAGTCGGGACTCGGCGGGTTAAACAAGACCCATCAACCACAGACACGCAATCACCACTGCAGGGACATACCCTGCAGTGACATGAAAAAAATACTGTACTGTACAGTACCTGATAAGACTGGCTGCACAAGAAAAATGCAGTGGGCACACAAAACATTTTGGCAAAATGAAATAAAATCTTGGTATATTAGAATAAAATAATGGAACAATACTGTAGGCTAGAATAAAATGTAGGAAGCATACAGTCAGCAAGAATAAAACTGGCTGCACAAGGAAAAGACAGGGGGCACACAAAATGGAATGATAAAATGGAATAAAATCATGATAAAATAGAATAAAATCATGGAACAGTACAGTAAGCTAGAGTAAAATCAAGGAACAGTACAGTCTGCTAGAATAAAACTGGCTACACACACACACACACACACACAATAGGCTGTGGGCACATGAAACGTAATGGTAAAATGGCATAACATCATGGAACAGTACTGTAAGCTAGATTAAAATCAAGGAACAGTACAGAAAGCTAGATTAAAATCAAGGAACAGTACAGCAAGCTAGATTAGAATCAAGGAACAGTACACTTAGCTAAATTAAAACCAGCTACACAAGAAAAAGGCATTGGGTACACAAAATGTAATGGTTAAATGGAATAAAATCTTGATAAAACAATAAAATCCAGGAACAGTACAGTCATCTAGAATAAAATGAAGGAACCAGTAACACTCACAATTCCTTGCAGGACATTGTTTGGAATAACCTGCTAGCTCCTTGACTCTGTTGTACTGTGGCTGGCAAAACTGTTGCGCTGCACAGTACAGTAAATCCATGTGGCCTAGTGGCGTACCCTGACAAGCTTAGTTTAAGTCTGAGTCAAGGAGAAGCTCCTGCAATTGGCCGATGGGAGTGAATGTGGGAAGTGGTGGTGGACTGCTCCTTCCAGGTGACTCTGAAGGCAGCAGCCAAAGCATGTCCAGGGGAGACACAACGGCTGACAACATGCTAGATTGTGTTTCCGTTGTTGAAGGCATGGTTTGACACCATGGTGGTGACAGAGAAGAGGTGGATCAGGCAGGGGTCAGAGGCCTGAGAAAGGAGTCGACCTTGGACTGGCGATAGCAACAAGTTTGGCGTCGGATGACACTCTGCCGCACAGAATGCAGATCCTACACATGGTGAAGAGGCACCACCTCTCTGTCGCAGTTAGGGTGCTCGGCTTACTCAAGCGCGTGCTCAAGATGTTCCCGGAATGTGCTCAGGCAGTGGATGGCTGGAGTACTACAGTTCTCCAGGTCCTCATCATTTTTTTCTGGCAGGGCAGCAGCTACAGAAGTGGTGATCTCAACATCAGACAAAACCTGATAGCTGGGGTCATCCCCATCTTCATTTAACCACTCCTTCACATCATTGACATCCACAATCTTGCCTGCATTACAAAGGCAAGTATGGAAGTCATCCACGTCAAAGCCCAGAAAGTCACGTCTGCTCTCATGTTCCAGAAGGAAACGAGACCAACGACTCGAGAGTTGTAACAGAGACTTCCCTCCATGCACTCACCCAGTTGTACACAGCAGACTTGAGTTTGTAGCATTGCAGGTTTTCCAGTGTCCACTGCCATCATGTCTCCAGTCCTTGCCACTTCTTGTCCTTGTCTTTGAGAACAACCATCACCTCGTCGAGTAACCTCCGACGATACAGCCTCTTCGTGGCCACGATAACACCTTGATCCATTGGTTGAATCAGAGCAGTGGTATTGGGTGGCAAAAACATGCACCTAATGTGACCATCATCTGCAACCAATTCCTTCTTGGAGGGATGCACAGGGGCATTGTCCAGGAGAAGAGCCTTTCCCTGGTCATGAGGGATTCTGAGTTCCTCTGTTTGATAACGGTTGACCTCCTTGACAAAATTCCTGTGGAACCAATCTGAGAAGATCTTGGAGGTAAACCAGGCCATCACAGAATGGTACCGTACCACACAAGGAGAAGGACATCCATTAGCCCACGAAGGCAACGAGATTGTTTTGCACATCTAATAATAATGGGGTTCATTCGGTGCATCCCATTAGCATAGCACAGCACAAAACAGATAACCATTGCTTAGACAACTTGTGGCCAGGCACATGCTTCTTTTCATCTACCAGGGTGTCTTCGGGCACTGAGCGGTAGGAAAGACCAGTTTCGTCAGCATTATAAACTTGACCGAGAGCGAGGCCCTCCTTCTCAATCAAGCCTAACAATTGCTGACGAAATTCCTCCACTCCCTCCTCACTAGCGTCCAGAGCTTTGCCATGGGTCTTACGATTTGTAAGGTCATGTCTAAGCTTGAACCTGAAGAACCAACCTTGGGATTCCTTGAAATCAGGGACATTGTGAAGGTGAGCAAACTTCTCGGCAGCGGCTTTGAGCTCGGTGCCTCACACTAGCACACCTGCAGCCCGTTGCTAGCAGGATGTGCTAGGCCAGGGAGAACAACACCTGTCTGGTCCTTCCATCATCACTCTAATTACTGACCCTGAGCGTGGCTGAACAAGCTTGGTTGCTTGTTTCAAGCCTTGGGTGGGCAGACGGCAGGACAGTTGGTGGCAGGGATGCCATATTGCCCAATTTCACCATTAAATTACGGTAGGACAGAAAAAGGCCAGGTGTTACGTAACGATGCACGGACGTTACGTAATGTCTCCCGCCTGTTAGGGGTTAATGGTTTAATACAGTCAGATCACAGCATACAGATAATTGATTGTACTGATGATAGTGGACGTCTGGATAATCGGGTGATCATTGTATTATGGTGCTGTATCAAGTGCCTTAGAGTATTCAGTCTTACGAGACTGACTGGGTTTGGAATAAAGAAAAGTGGTTAAATACAAAAGAATATAAGTGTGCTGTAGTTTCAAATGCCGTTAAATAGAGTATCTGCTCTTACGAGATTTCCTGGTTTCAGAATCGATAAAAGCAATAAAAAATAAAATACTAAGTGTTGTACATTAGTGTAGTTTCAGATACCATAAAATGTATCTATATACCTAGGCTGCTTCCCTCAAGGAAAGGGAGGTAGCCGAGACAGGACAACACACTCTCAATTTACTCATGCACTCAGACACATTCATTCACATCTTAGCCCCAAGGGGAGAAGGGACAGATCCTCACTGCACCACACCGGACGAGGGTCAACTGCACAGTGCAATCAGTGACATCTGCAGCAGGGCCCAACAGCTGAGTTGGTTTACCCCTGCCGCATCGTAATGGACCCATCCCCCTACCCGCACCTGACCTGATCAGCTGATCAGACCAAATGTGGGAGAATATCCCCTCTGGGCAGCGTCATCATTTATTCGTTCACAATTTCTCTTCAGTCATTTCTGTCATGCACAGCCACTCTTCCTTGCTCAACAGACATCCCTCTCGCATCCAACGCTCTCTTCACACTGTCCATCCATCCTATTCGGTTCATGGTCTTCCTCTCAGCCTTACACTTCTTACATCAGATCTAGTTATCTTTTTCACTAATTCCTCATTATCTATTCTCTCCATATGCCCAAACCATCGCAGCACCCACTGCTCAACTCGATCAGCCGTCTCCCGCATAACTCCAGTTCTCCTTCGCACTTCATCATTTATCCAGTTTACAAGACTGGCTGGTTTTGAATTCAAGAAAAGTGATTAAATACAAAATAATGTCACAGTGTAGTTTCAAATGCCGTAGAGTATCCAGTCTTACGAGACTGCCTGACAGTTTGGAATCAAGAAAAGCAATTAAAAACAAGAGTATCATGATTTAGTTTCAAGTGTCCTAAAATAGAGTACAGGCAGGTTCTGTTATATGAGCATCTGCTATATGAGAAACCAATGATACGAGAATTCGCAGTTTAGACCCAAGTTCAGTGATGCCAGCAGGGTCAGTAAACCTAACCCCATTTATCCAGTGAGTTATGTACCCCGCTTTACGAATTTTTTCATACCATTTTTATATAAATATATGTGTATATCTATCTATCTGTTTATCTATCTATTTATTGCCAGATGCCACAATCCCATAAAGGGTAGCCATTTGACTTTGAGGTATTTGTTTTACAGGGAGGGGCACTAACCCTCCACCAACTCACTCGTTGACACATAGGGAGCACGTATGGTTTGGTTATATGGTTACCACCCAGCATTGTAAATGGTTTCTTGGCTTACAGAAAACCATTTGGCTTGTCACTCAATGTAAAGCCACCTGTAGAGGATAAAAAAGCAATAGGAAGTGACAGGAAAGATGAGAGAAATAGGAAGAGAGGAGGGCAGGCATAGAAAAAAAATGATAAAGGCTAAGGAAGAAGTAGGCAGCACTGTATCAAGTGAGTGGATGATGGTCGCCACCACCTATATACATATATATATATACATACATATACTGTATATATATACAGTATACAGTAAACCTTCCATAAGTCGAACTTTTAGAAGACGGAATCTT